>PVIW01004579.1:0-128359 GCA_004026585.1 Noctilio leporinus | reverse complement strand
CAGGACAATAATGAGCAAAACTAACAACAAGCAAAACAGAACCAAGTATATGAATACAAGGGATAGGCCTTCAGTGGTCAGGGGGAACGGGGTTGGGGGGAGGGGGGAGGCAGAGGCAAAGAAGGGGAGCAGCTTAGACAAGAACCTAGTATAAAGGAACCATGGACATGGACAACAGGTGGGATTGACTTTGGGGGGAATGGGTGGGTGGAGAGGGGGACAGAGGGGAGCAAAAAGGGGATGGATGTAATACAACAACAATAAAATTAAAAAAAAAAAAAAAAAAAAAGGTATTACTTGCCTGCCCAGTTCCACGAAGACACAATGTTTGCGTTAGCATGCAAATGCCGAGGTAAATTCATCAAGGCTTGCATCTAAACTCTTCTGCCTTAGGTGGCTAAAGTTACAATATCATAAAATTTGGTGCCAAATGCTATCTTTCTAACTACAAATGCATTTAGAGGAAATAGCTTTTCCTTCCTGAAAAACAAAAGAGGTGTTGGGTTAGAGAGCTGCACGAGAAGGCACGTCAAATATTTCTCCCCACACAGGCGTTATATTAACCAGCTTCTTAAAATTGTGACGGATATTATCCTGATATTTGGAGTTTCTCTGTGCCTGCCTTTTTTTTTTTTTTTTTTTGCATGATCTGTTTCTCCTCCCTTTCTCTGTCTTTAATGAGCAGATAGAGTAATACCTGATCTCAGAAGATGATTGGATTTTTTCTGTGTATTATGTCCATTTTGATTTGTATTTTGCCAATGGTATAATATATTAAATAGCTTATATTTATCTCTGGGTGCTTTATATATATATGTATTTCTTAATGCTGAGAATCACAAATAGCCGTGTGGAAAGCTTCAACCAGCCTGATTACAGTGGATGTGCAATTGGATTGAGGAATGTGTACTCAGAGCTTACGATCACTGGCCCATCACTGGCCCGGTTGAGTCTGGGTGATGCATGTAGCTTTCCAGGGATGCTGCTATTTACATCTGTTAATGGCCCTTCTTGATGGCCCACTCCCCAATGAGGTGATATGCAGCAGCCTGGAGATGAGGGACCAAGGCTGCAGATGTGGCTGGGCCCCATTAGGCAGGACCAGGAAACATCATCTTGTGGGCTTTGTGTTTGGGGACAAGTACCGGGGATGGGAAGGGAGAAGAGACCAAAAAAAATAAAAAAATAAAAAAAAAATGGGTGGGGGGGCTGGAGAATGGAAAACATAACTTATTCCAGCATAGGGAAACAGATAGGCAGACATGAAAAACTGCAGCTGTAACTGGAGTGAGTGAAGAGAAAAGAAATAGAACTAGTGAATAAACAAGTAGTAGGATTGACTAGTTCTCATATAGAAGGAGATTAAAAGAGGAGAGGGCTGTGAGGGTTTGAGAAGAGACATGCCACCTCTTCCTTTTAAGTCAATATCATTTATTTGTGTGGCTGGTCAGATGAACAGAAAGCAGAGATTTACATATATCACAAACAGCATACAACAAGAGATTAGTTCCTCACATCTTTTGGTTTTCTAGTTCTGGGAAAAAGTGACAAGAGATACTCACAAGGATGCGATGTTGAGCTGTTAGTAAATTGCAGAATTGGAAGATACCTGAAGCAAGCCAGTGAAGAATGTTGCTGTTATTCCTATCAAATGCAAGAGGACAATAAAAGGATGCAGAACCACAAAAGTTATAGCGGCCATGAGAGGCCATCCTCTTCCTGCTTTCCACTCATATGTTGAAGATTTCTTGGAAAGAATCTCAAAAAAGATGAACTAGTTAGTGTCTTAGTAGACAGGGTAGTAAGTTCGTGAGTTCTGGGTTTAATTCCCTGCTCCATAGTATTCTTCTCCAGGTATTCTGAGTACATTTAGTCTTTTTGTTTTGTTGTTTTTTTCATCTTCTTTGAGCAGGCCCAGAGATGGAATTGAGATAACTAAAATACACAGTAAACCAGCTGCTCTCAACACAATCTAAAGAAGAGTGTTAGAATGTTTATTCTAGTTACCAACAGGGAGCTTGGCTGTTTAGCAATGCAAATGAATCTCTTTACCCAAAGGCTGTGTCTGATACCTTTAAGGAATATTCAGGAGAAACAAAATCTGCACATCAGAAGCTTGTATTCATTTGTTTGTTTATGCTTTTGCAGGTTGGCATGGTAGCTTGGAAAATGACCCTTAAAAGTCCTGAATATCCAGAAGGCCGAGATATCATTGTTATTGGCAACGACATCACATACCGAATTGGGTCCTTTGGGCCTCAGGAGGATTTGCTGTTTCTCAGAGCTTCTGAGCTTGCCAGGGCAGAGGGTATCCCACGCGTCTATGTGTCAGCCAACAGTGGAGCAAGAATTGGACTGGCAGAGGAAATTCGCCATATGTTTCATGTGGCCTGGGTAGATCCTGAGGATCCTTACAAGGTACATATTAAGACGTACTTCAAGATACTATATGGTTATGCTTAGATATGTGTGTACATGTGTAAAGATGTGGGAAGAAGTAGAGATTTAAGTTCAAAGGTCAGTATTTTTGGTGAACTATGTTGAAAACAAATGGTCTCTCCTCATGATCACCTGATTTTTTTCCTCCATCTCTAAAAATAGATTGCTGATTTTCTTTTCTTTCTTTCTTTTTTTTGGTTGAACGTTAGGTGAAATAGCAGGTTATGCATTTAGCATGAGACATGCTAAGCCAAAAATACATATCTTTAAGTTATTCCACTATGGCTTCTAGGACTATGGTCAGTCATCAGCAAAATCCCTTATATCCTCAGCTTCTTCTCCACTTGTTCTCCAGCTCTTATTCTCCTTCTTGAAACCTGTCTCTCCTTTAAAGACACTGTCTCCCTTCTAGCCCTCTTCAAGAAGCGACGGATTTCTCTTTTTCTTATATCACTGAACCTGGGGGGAGAAGAGTGTCTTACATGTGCTTCATTGCTACTTCCACACTCTTTTTCCCTCCCTTCCCTCTGCAAGCCTTCATCTTTGAATCCTGTGTCACCACTCTGTACATGTTTCCACTGCTCCTTACTGTAACGTTCCTCAACCTTTAATCACTCCCTCTCTGTTGTCTCATTAGTTGCTAGCACATCATTACTCTGCAATACCACTAGGCTTGTTGTAATTCTTTGTGATTCCTATAGCTACATAGATGATCCATCCCATAATCTTACAGTTTCTCAAATGGTCCTGTCCTCCATCCTAGCTCAGCCTCTTACTCCCCATAATCTCAATTTCAAGCATCCCTTTCTTTGCCACTCCTCCATCCTACCTTTCAGCTCACCCCCTTCAGTAACCCAAGATCAACAGTCCTTTGAACCTACCAGGACTACAAGGATTGATCCTATTACCTTTCTTCTGTGATTCACTCCCTCTTTGCACCTTCATTTTATTCCTGTCCAGTTTAAATTCCAAGGTTAACCATTTTAATCACTTTGTAATTACCACCTTTCCTACACCCTCAACTTTTCTGCTTTTCTCTTCATTCTGCTTACTCTATGCCTTTACAGAAACCTTGTTTAAATCCAACTCTCTCCATGTACTCCCATGCCTGAACCTATATGGTTGAACATCGATAGAGGAAAATACAAAGTGCTATTGACTGGTCTTACTTTACATTCAAGCTTACCAACCTTTTGAATGACAGTTTTACATCTTCTTCTCTCTCTTCAAACCTCTAACAGTGTCATCTCTTATCCTCATTCTTAGCTGATAACTTTGCTGTCTACTTTACTGAGAAAATAGAAGCAATTAGAAGACAGCTTCCATGAGCTCTCACATATCTGCATCTATGTCCTTATTCCCTACTGTCTCTCCTGTACTTTGAGTGAAGGATCCCTACTTCTTTCTAAGGCCAGTCTTTTCTCTTGTTCACTGATCCTTTCCCTTCTTGCCAACTTAAAGACGTAGATCAACATTTCTCCCCCCTTTTTCTTCTTGTACCATCACTTTTCCCCTCTACTGGATCTATCCCTTTAGCACCTAAATACTTACCCTTCAGTCACTACCCCTACTCTATTTTCTCCTTCCCTTTATAACGAAACTCCTTAAAAAGTTGTCTTTTCTTGCTGTCTCTAGTAATTCTTCTCCCATTCCCTTGGAACACACTTCAGTTTAGCTTTCACCCTCACCATTCCACTGCAGCTGCTTTTGACAAAGTCATCATTGATTCCATATTGTTAAATTTGTTGGGGATCTCAGTCGTTAGCCTCATTATTTGGTTTTTCACCATCATTTGAGTTGGTCACTCTTTCATTCTCAAAATACTTTCTTTTTTTGGCTTCCAGGACAGCAGAGTCTTCTTTTTACCCTCCTAACTATACTTTCTGTTTCCTTTGCTGCCATTCACATCTTTAAATATATGAGTATTTCAGGGAATGATAGAAATATTTTGTATTTTGATTGTGGTAGTGATTATACAAGTATGTACATTTGTCAGAACTCATCAAGCTACAACACTTAAAGCTGATTAATTATATTGCATATAAATTATATACTTTGGTAAAATTCATTTTAAAAGTGCATAGGAATTATTGGTGACCACTAATAGGTACTGGGTTTCTTTTTGGGATGATGGAAATGTCCAGGAATTACATAGTGGTGATGGTTGCACAACATCTAGATATACCAAAAACTACTAACTGTACACTTCAAAATGACTAACTTTATGTTATATAAAATTTATCCCAATTTTTTAAATTACAAAAAAAAAAAAAATTTGTGGACCCCAGAGACTGTAGCAGGATCAAGAAGTCCCAGTCTCAGACAGTGGGGAGCAAAAAGGGGATGGATGTAATACAACAACAATAAAATTAAAAAAAAAAAGAAGAAGAAGAAGAAGTCCCAGTCTTGATCTACCAGGCCCAGGGCCTTTCACCTGGCACTTTGGCAGGACAGCCTGTGTACCAGATGAGGTAGAAGGAAAGAATGTATTTCAGGGTGTGGTTTCAGGGCATCTCTTTTCTCTGTTCACCTTCCCTTGGTGGTCTCATCCAGTCTTAAAGCTTTAAATTCCATCTATAAACTGATAAACTTTCAAATTTATGCCCTACACCTGATCTTCAGATTCATATATCCAGATTCAACATCTCTATTTATATGTCTGCCTAAATGTAGCTTCTAACCTTCTATGAATTTGTTCTTCCCACAGTTTCAATCAATGTTACCTCTGTTCTTCCATTTAAGTAAAAGACCTTGGAGTTATCCTGGATTTCCCTCTTTCTCTCACAGCCTACATTCACTCTGTCACTAAAACTTGTTTACATCCTGGCCTTCAAAATATATCCAGAATTCAACCACTTCTAACTAACTACTCCCACTGCTGCATGGCAGTCCAAGTCACTGTCATCTCTTACCTGCATTTTCACGGTAGTTTCTTAATTGACCTTCCTGCTTCTGGCCAACCCCTAGCTAGTCTACTCTCAACAGAAAATGGAATAATTCAATTAAAATGTAACTCAGATCATAGCTCAAAACTTCTTTCTGTTTAAAACCGTGTAGTGGCTTCCCAATGCACAAAAGTAAAAGCCAAAAGCTGTGTTCACTACAGGGCACTAACTACACAAATTGGCCTTCCAATACCACTCTGCCCTCGTTTCTTGATGCAGCTCACCTCATTCCATCTCTGACTCTACCTCGAACTGCTGGGCACACTCATGACTCAGCACATTTGCATTCGTGGCTCCTACTGCCTGGAATGCCTTCTCCCCCACCCAGTACCTCCATGTCTCATTTCCTCAGTTCTTCCGGTCTTTGCTCAAATGACACTTTCCAATAAAGCCTTTCTTGGCAATTCTCTATTTTATATTTTTCTTAAACATTATTCCCATTACCATTTTATGTTTTATTTATTTTGTATATGTTCTCTCTCACTAGAAGATAAATTCCCTAAAGCCAGGCATTATCTGTTTTGTTTATTCCTGGTTTTCCAGTGCCTAGAACAGTGCCTTGCACATAGTAGGTACTCAGTAAATATGTGACTGACTTACTAATGACACTCAGTGCTGCAAGGTCTTCTCATCGTAAGTCATACAAAATCAGTGGCAGATTCATGTCCTTCCTTATTATGCTCACTGTGTCTGCCTAAATGTAGCTTTTAATTAATTGAGTTAAATGGTGGGCATAATTTCTCAGAATATTTAAAATCTTTTTCTCTATTTACTTTTTTTTTTGGCTGAATGTCTAATTCACTTAAGTTAAACACACTTATTATATAACTACTTTGCATGTGAGTGTGTATTTGTATGTGTAAAAGTAAATCAATTATGAAATGTTAGTATAATTTTTTAAACTGAATAGAAATTATGAGTTTATTTTAAAAAGTAAAAGACAGGAGTGTAGTGGTCACTGATTGTTAGCAGTGCATATACTTTTTTTTTTAATTTTAATTTATTGTTGTTGTATTACATCCATCCCCTTTTTGCTCCCCTCTGTCCCCCTCCCCACCCACCCATTCCCCCCAAAGCATATACTTCTGATTTTAGCATTCAATATCCTAGTATTGTGATCCCTTTAACTATCCCATACCTATATAGATTTCTATGATACTATAGATTTTTAAATGGAACATAATAATTCACTTAATTCTTTAATTTTGTGTTGATATCTTTAATAGCAGTATTACTAAAACTCCAAAAATGACCCTTTCACCTAGGTGAAAATGAAATAGATGGAATATACTTGGCATTGCAGCTACAGGACATCTTGTTTCAAGGACAGACAGTCAGTGACTAGAGAAATAGGCACTTCCATCTTTCAGAGGAGAACTGTCTATGCTAGTATTCTATTAAACAGTAACTCTAAAAAGTGATGTGGCAATTTAAAGCTAGCTTTGGAAAAAGCTGCATTATGCATGCTTTGCTGTGTCTTCTGATTATATGACAATGGCCAATAATGAGTTAAAAATGATTTGTGCTTCACAGGGATTCAAATATTTATATCTGACCCCTCAAGATTATAAGAGAGTCAGTGCTCTCAACTCTGTCTATTGTGAACATGTGGAGGATGAAGGAGAATCCAGGTAGGTATATATGTATCAGGATAACTTGGCTATGGATTAAAAGAAGGAAAGTATGATTATGTTTTCTTCACTGTCTTGCCGATCATGACCTTGAAGAGCAAGGAAGGTTGATTGTATCACATCTAGAGGTCTTAGTTTTGTATCTGAGCTCTACCACTTATTAGCTGAAAGACCTTAATTATATTTATAGTATTTATTTATTTTATAAAGGTTGAAACATGTAAATAATTATAAGTAAATAAAAATCATCTACAGTCTTACTGAGAGACACATTTAAAAGTTTTTTTTTAATTACAGTTTATATTCAGTGTTACTTTGTATTTCAGGTATACAATATAGTAGTTAGACAGTCATATATTTTACGAAGTGGTTTCTCTAATATTTCAAGTACCCACCTGGCATACCCTATGCTGTACTTTATATCCCTGTGACTATTTGGTGACTACCAATTTGTAGTTCTTAATTTCTTCACCTATTTCACCAACCCCCCCAATTCCCCTTTTCTCTGGCAACCATAAGTAGTCTGACCTCTGTTTCTATGCATCTGCTTCTATTTGTTCATTTATTTTGCCAACAGACAATTATTTGTGTATATTCTTACTGTCAAATATATATATATCTATATATTTTTTTTTCCACTAATAATCAGGTTGTAATAGGAAAACTTTTGTTAATATGTTCTTTTCATTAAAAACTATTTTGGGGACATTTTGCGTATTCTTAAAATATAACTTAAGAATATGATCTTTTATGGTCATAGTAGTATTTCACCACAATGAATCTATCATATTTGGACATTCAGACTATTTAAAATTTTACTGTTGTATCCCTGGGCTAAGCATCCCATTATATAAACTTTCAGGATCATCTCTGTTCCCTCTGGGTTAATTTCTAAAAGTGGAATTCTGGTTTTAAAATACTCATATATCCATTTTAAAGATTTTTTTTGATGATTTCAAGTTGCCCTCTCAAGGTCTACACTCCAACCAGAAGTTTATTATACTATTTGTTTCCCTTTTTAATTCTTTCAACCCTTGCCAACATCAGTTATTGTCAATTAATAAAACAGGACTAAAAACAATTGTTATTTTAACTGGTATTTTTTATTATCACTGAAGTTGAACATTTTTATAATCTATGTGCAAGCATTGTCCAGAATGTTAATCATTTGCTCCAACACCATTTATTGAGTAATTCATACTTTCCTCACTTGTAGAGTACAATTAACTCAGTTACTAGGTGTTAGATGCTTTATTTTGCTCTGTTGTTCTTAAGCTAATGCCACACTATTTTCACTATCCTACTGGGGCAGATTTCACCATGTTCTTAATTTTTCCCCAAGTTGTATTAGCTATTTTTGTCATTTTGTATATGGGCTCATTCTTTTTAATTCACAGAAACTTTTTGTAATGATTTTGATTCTAATTGAATTAGGTTTATAAATTAATTTAACAAGATTGGTAATAGTTAATACTATTAATTATAGCTCATAATATACTATATATTAACATAGTGTCTTCATAGTATTAACTCTTCCCAACAAGAAATATAGTATATTTTTATATTTATTAAGGTGTATTTGTTAAAGTTTTGTAGTTTTCTTCATATAGTTTATGCCAGAAGTTACCAATCTTTTCTTAGTTTACAGCACCTTTACCATCTCAGTAATTTTCTCGTAGTACCTTTAGACAAAAAAACTATACCTAATATTTCTGTTTATTAGGGAGTTAGACCCCAATAACATCTTAATAACTATTTATGCTCTAACAGCTTTCTAATCATTAAAAAAATATAATATACAAAGTTGAAAATATTTTAAATTCCATGTTTAAGTAATTGCTGATACTTAATAATGGGCCACTTGCATCTGCCTGACATCACAACCCTTGAAATCAGCTTGGACATAGCCACCCTCACTTTTTGTTCTACACTGAATTTTGTGCAGAACTATTTTTTTTTTTCTTTCACAGAAACTGTGAAAACTCAGGTTTGCAAAGATAGGACATTATCAAAAGGAATGTAGCAGTATCTAATATTAAGCCATGAACTACATAAAGCAAGTAGTTCACCTGGGATTCAACAGATATCAGAGATTGTTGTGTTTCTCCCCAAAATTTAAAGTACCTGGGGGAAAATGGGGCACAAATGTAATAGAACATCAATTTAAAAAATAAAGACATTTAAAATACCTTCAGGGCCCCTGGTAACTCACTGTGGCATCCCAAGATGTCCTGGAACACAGTACAGGTATGATAGGATTGTGCCAATTTTTACATGCTTATCCTTTAATGTTTTGCATTTTTCCTTACTATTCTAAATGGATTTCTCTTTATTACTGGTATCTTAGGAAATGCTTGAGTTTGTATATTGCTTTTGTTAGAGCAAGTTGTTTTCCTGTTTTGAGCTTTAGTTTCCTCATCTGTAATGTTAAGATCAAGCACACTAATATGTGTAAAGTCTTTAGCACAACACTGAACACATAGCAGGCAGGCAGAAAGTCTGGCTATTGTTATTGTTAACTGTAATAATGGAGATAGTATTAGCTGTCACACTGGTTTGTTGCAAGGACCAAATATTATATTTGTGAATGTTTGTTAATTCTGTTACACTATACAAAGGTTTTTATAATACAGAACATTAAAATTTGGTACTACTTAAAGAACGGTAAGGTTAATGATAGAAAATTCAGATCATAGAGCAGAATGTGGGAAATTTTTACTCTCTTCCATGTAATACAATGAAAGAAGATGGCACTTAACAGATCACCACACCTGTGAAGTAATATACAGTCCTTAGGAGGGAAAAAAATCTGCTTTTAGGGAAGGCTGACTGGGCCCATGAGAATTTGTGACTATATGACATGTGGGCCTTATAAAAAGAACACATTAGTCTCTTCTTTCCCCCACCAAATGAATATGGCTCATTAATACTAGCCATATTCATTTAGTGGGTAGAAGGAGGTAAGCTTTACTTGTAACATAATTTAAAATCTAGAGTCTACATATAGAGCCAAAGGAAGAATTGGAGAATTTTTGGTAGAGGCTGAACATAGAAAGGCAAGAGAAACTTGGTAAGCAGAGATGCAAAGCCACAGACCAGTAGTGAGGGCAGCATAAAGGAATTGAGGGAGGGCTCAGAGTAAGGAAGGGAGCAAAGAAACATGGGGGCAGAGAAAGAAGTAGTTTAAGAGCCACTATGGGATATTTATTATTTCAATTTATAAAACTATGCCCTGTGCCAAGCCTTCTGGGTACATATGGAACAATAAATAATATATGCCCATCTCTACTTCCAACTTTGTATTTTTCCTTTCTTTTATTAGTTGCATTCCCCATCTCCCATTTCCCATTATCAGCTATCACTCCTAATCCCCTGCCAAGAAAACAGATGAGTGGCTCCCACTGGATCCACAGGATGCTTTCTGGACAACTTGGCCAGCATTTCACTTCTATACACACTCCACCTGCCTCTCCAGAGGCCTATAGCCAGGAACCCTCGTGCATACACTTGATACTACGGAGAAGCAGGGGTGGGAGTGCGCTGTTTTGACCTTCCCCTTCATCCCTGTCTTAGGGTATTTGACTTTAGAAATCGGGCTTAGCATTCTTACTACACCTCTGGATGTTTTATTCCTATGTAACATTGATCTAAAATTGATGATTTAAAGGCTAGTGCTTACCATAGAGAGATATATGAGGTCTGTCTAGAAGGTATCCAGCCATGTCATATGAAAAATAGATTTAAAAATTTTTTTTTTTAATTTAAGATTTTATTTCATTATTTTTAGAAAGAGGGGAAGGGAGAGAGGGAGAGAGACATCAATGTATGGTTGCCTTTCACCTGACTCCAGCCACAGATCTGACTGGAGACCTGGTTTGCAACCTTGTTATGTGCCCTGGCTGGAGAATCGAACCTGCGACCTTTGGGTTTGCAGGCTGGTGCCTTACCCACTGTGCTACCAGCCAGGGCCGAAAAATAGATATTTTTTAAAATCTAATTTTATTGTTTCTTTATTACATCCATCCTTTTTTCCTTCCCTCTGTCCCCTTCCCCACCCACCCACCCACTCCCCCCAAAGTCAATCCCACTTGTCAGTGTTCATGGTTCTTCCATTCTAGTTCCTTGACTAAACTGCTCCCCTTCTTTGCCTCCTCCTCTCCCCTCCCTCCTCCCCCCTCCCCTCTGCCCACTGGAGATCTATTCATTATATTCATGTATCTGGTTCTGTTTTGCTTATTTGTTTGTTTTGTTCATTATTGTCCTGAAATGGGTGAGATCATGGTATTTGTCTTTCACTGACTGGCTTATTTCACTAAGCATAATACTTTCTAGTTCTGTCCATGTTGTTGCAAAGGATAGGAGTTCTTTCTTTCTTTCTGCTGTGTACTATTCCATTGTGTAAATGTACCCAAGTTTTTTGATCCAATCATCCACTGATGGGCACTTAGGCTGTTTCTAGCACTTGGCTATTGTAAATAGAGCTGCTATGAACATAGGGGTACATAGGTTCTTATGAATTAGTGTTTCAAGGTTCTTTGGGTATAATCCTAGTAGTAGAATTGCTGGATCAAAAGGCAGTTCCATTTTTAGTTTTTTAAGGAAACTTGATACTGTTTTCCATAGTGGCTGCACCAGCCTGCATTCCCACCAACAGTGCACCAGGATTCCCTTTTCCCCACATCCTTGCCAGCACTTGTTTGTTGATGTTGATGATTGCCATTCTGACAGGTGTGAGGTGGTATCTTGTTGTGGTTTTAATTCGCATCTCTCTGCTGGCTGGTGATGTTGAGCATTCTTTCATATGCCTTTAGGTCCTTTGTATGTCTCCCTCAGTGAGTTGTCTGTTCAGGTACTTTGCCCATTTTTTAATTGGGCTGTCTCTCTCCCTGGTGTTGAGTCGCATTAGTTCTTTATATATTTTGGAGATCAGACCCTTGTCTGAGGTATCATTGGCAAATATGTTTTCCTATACAGTTGGTTCCCTTTTAATTTTGCTGGTGTTTTCTTTAACTGAACACTAACTTTTCAATTTGATATAGTCCCATTTGTTTGTTCTTTTATTTCCTTTGCCCTTGGTGAAGTATCAGTAAACATATTTCTGCATAGAATATCTAAAATTTTACTGCCAATATATTTCTCCAGGACCTTTATGGTGGCACTGGTTATGTTTAAGTCCTTTATGCATCTTGAGTTTATTTTGGTGTATGGTATAAGTTGGTGGTCTAGTTTTATCTTTTTGCATGTTGCAGTCCAGTTCTCCCAATACCACCTGTTGAAGAGACTGTTTTTACTCCAGAAGAATAGAGATATTTATTGAAGAAGATACAAGGTATAAGAAATGTTGTACATAGGACAATGATGCCTCAGTTCGCTTCAAAGTAGGCACCTTGGGACCTCACACAATTCTCCCAATTGCCATCAGTTGCCCCATAGTTTTTTCCTGAATGTCATCAACAGGCTGAAATCTCTTTCTTTTCAAAGGTGATTTTGGCTTTGGGAAAAGCCAGAAATGGCTGAGCACCAAATCTGGGCTATAGGAGGACCAAACCACCTGTGTGATTTGATATTTCGCCAAAAAACTCTGCATGAGATGTCATGCATGCATGGGCATGTTGTGATAAAGTTAGCAATCACCAGTTGCCCTTAGCTGCGGCCTTCTGAGTCATCCAATGAGCTTCCACAGAGGAATGTTCAGGCTTAACATAAAATTTGATGCAAATGCGTTGTTCTACTCACTCAGTCATTTTGAATGTGATGGCCACACAGTCCACATGCTCTCCTCAACAGCATCTGCTGCCCCCACCGACTAGTTCAGTGAAGTCATCATTGTTCACACATGAGATTCCAGTCCACTCTCTTGGCTGCCAGGTTACATCAATGTCACGCAAACTGTTCTCATTATATTAACAATGGCTGGACTTTTTCTGGATAGATCTCGTACATTGACCCAACCTTTGAGAAACCTGTTCTAGAAAACAGGACAGGGCATCTAAAATCTGTGTTGTCATCTGTGTGTCAAGCTCTCTCTCTCCTTATTGCTTTAATTTAACTCTCATGTCAACCCTTAGCAGTAAATACTACCACCCCATTTTATAGAAGTTACTATTATTGCCTAAATCACACTGCTGTTTGTGTCAGAGCAGGGATTTGAAACTATCTGCTTAATTCCAGATGTTGCTCTTACTTTTATACCATATTGCCTCCAGAAGACACCAAGCAAAGAAGGAAAGATATATGGATAAAGATAAAGAGCCCTTGTGTTGTACTTGTATATAAGTTACCCTTATGCTTTTAATAGCATTTTCATGGTGATTATGCTTTTAAGAGATTGTTTTGTGTTTAACCTTTGTAATTTGGCATGTCTGTGTCTACTAGGTATAAGATAACTGATATTATTGGGAAGGAAGAGGGACTTGGAGCTGAGAATCTTCGAGGTTCTGGAATGATCGCTGGAGAAAGCTCATTGGCCTATGATGAGATCATCACCATTAGCTTGGTAAGTCTTATCTGAATTGACTGTGTAGCTAGGATTTCTTTTTGCCCCATCCCTGCTGTTCAGTGCAAAATGAGAACATTTCTTTAAAATTGCGTATCCACAATTTGATTTTAATTCTGCATGATAATGGGAAAATAAAATAGTGTAAATAAATTGAATTTCCCAGATAAACCTAGTACCTCCTTTTAGCCTTTAGTTTAATATTTTTCTCCAAATATTCCACCAGAGTTTTAACAGCTGGAAATTCTTTCCTCTTACTACTTTCTTTGTTCATATATATAGATGCCAAGCATCTGTGAAATGGGCAAAAGTATAAGAGAAGTAAAGGGGCTCTGAACTTTTAATCAAACACTTCATAAAGGCAGTAATTTTTCCCCTGTTAATGTGGGTTTTGCATGTCTGTGCCTTAGTTTTTACAGCTTGGGAGGGGTCATAAATATGTGATGTGTAGACTTTTTTTTTTTTTTTTTTTTTTTAAGGTTACATGCCGAGCCATTGGCATTGGAGCTTACCTTGTGCGGCTGGGACAGAGAACCATCCAGGTTGAAAATTCTCACTTAATTCTGACAGGAGCCGGGGCCCTCAACAAAGTAAGTTTCTAGGGTTTGGGAGAAGTATGTGAAACTATGGGGAAGTTGCTGCAAATCCTTGATCCAGGATCCTGACTGGGAGGAAGCCCTCAGGCATGCCTCCCTTGATCTGTTGCTTCACCTTTCTTCCCTACCTATTGTCTTGCTTGCCTGTTCACGCATTCGTTCATTCCACAAATATTTTAAGAACCTACCATGTGTTGGGCACTGTTTCAAGCCCTGTGGATTTGTTAATGTACACGCCATCTAAAACTCCTGCTCCAAAGAGTTTATACTGTAGTGTGTCTTTCTAGAAAGAAAGAGAATTAATTGAATGCTTCTGTTCTGCCCTTCCTCCTTTTTTCTCATCTACGAGTAAGGGATGGAAATAGGGAGACCTATTTCCAGACATAGAGCTGTCTCTGAAACATCCTCTGAACATATTGAGGATATCACGTTTTAATGTTTTGAAAAATTGGTGAATGCGCTTCTGAAAAAGGGCAGGTCAGGTGGTCCCTTGTACATAAAGGAAGTACATGGTAAATAGTGACTTGGAAGGTGGGTGGATGGATTACAAGGAAATGGTATGACATGGAGGCTTGTCTTCCCTTCAGAAGGAATACTTACGTCTTTCAGTCCAAGCCCATTGGGGCTTTTTCAAAGAGGGATGACAAAGGTATAGTGAGGTCATTTCTTGTAAGAGTGAAAACTATCTAAGAACAGCTGAAGATACAGAGGACAATATAGTTCTGACTTTTTGCAGGCAGGAGAAAATTATTTTTTGTCTAGAGCCCAGGAATATGTAAGTCTGGGGCCAGCTGGCTGACCTTGTACCGCTCATGTAACCTCTCAGTTCCTCAGCTTTCCTTATCTGTCAAAGGGGGGTAATTGACACCTTTAAATGATACTGTGGCGTTCAAATGAGAAAGCATAAGTAAAAGCCTCGCACTTGGCACAAAGTGCTGGACCTCATTACAATTTCAGTTCTCTTTTCCTCTCTTTTACATGCTTTAGTGATTGAGCCTATGGAGTTATATTCATGCTAAATTGTATTGGATATTGTGTTTACTAGACATGCACAATCTTTTTATCAAGGCTTGACCTTCAGGTGGGAGGATAGGAATTAAGTGTCCTATCCCATCACTCCCATGTAGAAAATGTTGATACTTCCCGTTGGTCCCATTAGCTTTGGGGGATGTCAGAAGTGAGAATGGTTTGATGTGATCGGCTTGTTCTCTACATTCACGCGTCCTCTGAATTTGCCTTTCTCACCAAAGAAAGGCAAAGCAGGGCTAACAATGGTGAATTTGGATGTCCTGCTCCCTATTTTAAGTAGTGTAGACTGTGAACTGCCGCAAATGAAGGAGATTACTGCAGTGGGAGAAAGTGCTAAGTGCCCTAATTTTTTTCAAGTTGTTCTTTTGGATACCTTCTTAGGATATAAGATTTTGACAAACATTGAAGAGAACTCTTGGTATCATTATCTCTGAGGATGGAATTTCCATAATGTTCTCACAACTCAACAAAGAGCTCATTTCTGAAATGTATCTTGTTACACTGAGTTTCTTGTTTTCCCCCTGATAATATATTATACACAAAGAATATAGCAAAAAAGCATACAAAGGTTTTGTTGTTGCTGGATTTGTTTTGTTTGTGCCTAAAAACTTGCTAGCTGAATTTCATGGGTGCCATTAAAAAGGTTTTAGGAATTTTTTTTTCTTAAAATCAGATAAAATTGTTCCAATCAAATTCGTTATATTCAGCATCTTCCTAGCCCACAGGGCTGCTTGTCAAAGAAGTCTAGTTGCACAGGAAAAGACAAGTAAAGCTGTAGCTGTAACTTACTGCCAGTGCTCATTTCCAGAAGGACATGATCATTTGTAGCTGAAGGGAATGATCAGTTATAGAGGTTACCTAATCCTGCGCCTCCTGCTTCACTATTTTCATGTCATTGCCTCTTAAGTATAGAGTCGTGTTGCTGGAAGACACCCGATTACATGCAAATTCATTAAGAATGTCCTATCGGCCCCCTTGCCTCTGAGGTATGAAGAAGGAAACTGCACAGGAGTCTCATGTTCAGATTGCTTCCTCTGACTTGTGCAGATTCTGTCTTTGTGTGTACGGGTGACTTTCCATATCTCTGTCTACCTTTCTTTCCGTAAGGATCTCTGTCATACTCTGAGTGTGTGGAGGCCACCTAAGTGCATGTCTCTTCCTGTATGAGTGGAGGTCTCTCTGTCTCTTTGTGTCTGTGTCTTGCTTCTAGATCCCTCCCTTTCTCTGTGTGCCTCCCTGAGTATCCATGTGTGAGAAAGTCTTTGTGTATGTCTGAAACACTGTAGAGTGGAAATGTAGGTGGTATATGCAAGCTTTAAGATTGCAAACATTTGATCCCCACCTTTTTGAGCCTTCATCCTTTATGTTAAACATTGGGGTGAAGAATAAGAAGGGAGGGGGTGTGCAGAGGTTGTAGGGGAAAAAAAATCTGTGTGTGCAAGTGCCGATCCCGTTGACCCCTTTGAAAATTGAAATAATGATAATGCGCGTCTCCTGACTGCATCAAAGTATCAGCACATCAAAAGCCAGGAGGCATGAAATGCAAATGATAAAGTGAAAGCAGATGGATTGTGCATGATCGCCTGATGCCCAATGAATTTTAAAAGGTGCCGGTTTGCAAATGGGGTGGGGGGAGGACTTGGGTGTGGGGGGACTGAAATAAACACGTTATCCCTGCAATTTTTTTTTGTTCTTGACGCTCACTCCTGACAATATTTTTTCACACTTCAGTGAGTACCCACTCCATCTCTCTCTCCCTTCCCCCCGCCCTTTCTCTCTCTCTTCACCCTCATCAACACCCCCCACACCCACCCACCCCTTACACGTCTCAGGTCATGTCGCCGCAGCTCCGGTGGAAATAATAAGATATAAACCAGGAGGTTGTTATTTGCATAGAAATAGCATGGAGCCCCAGGCAGCGAAGGAGAAGGACACAGGGATCATTTGTCTAAAATTTTAATGAAAACTTTTGCTGAGGCAGAGATTTTTAAAAAACTTTCTTTCTCCCAGCTTTTCTCCACCCATCCCCACCCTCCCCAAACACCATCTCTAATTTGACCTAACATGGTTTAATTCAAAGAGAAATGGTTGACACAACACGTCATATTCCTATAATGCACCAACATGTAAATTTTTTATTCCTTTAATAGATATGAAGCTGGAGACACATTTCTGTCTTAAAACATGGCGTGCGTGTGTCCAGCTTTTATGCACGTGCTCCTTCTCAATACACAGGTGATAGTGCCCCAGCCTTAGACAACCCACATTTAATTAGTTTAGGCCTCCCTACCTTTTACTTCCAAATAATCTTCCTTTTGAAAGGATTTCTTTTTGCCAACAGCAGTAACCTGCATATAAAATAAAAATATTCCCGCAGTTTTCTGTTTTTCACTTTCAGTGGTTTCCCTGTTTGCTTGTGTGTTTCATTCATGGGCACCATCCCCTGCCACTGTGTCTTTTGTTCTAAAACCAGGAAGTGCTTTACACATTTGTCTCAGTACTTGTGCATTCTCTCTCCTTTTTTTTTTTTTTTTTTTTTTCCTGTCTTGCTCTTTGTGGCCTGCAGTTATTTGTAAATATTACCAAGTTGAGCAGAGAGACTGGATCTGGGTTTCCTTGTGTGTGGCAGCAGCAGATTTGACATTTGCAGTAAAAGCAATGGGCTGGTGACTAGAGGCAGTCTGGATGACTTTACTGGAAACTTAGGATCAGGAACATCTCTCTGGCTCCTCACTACCTTCTCAGTGGGCTAGTGGTGGCAGGGCCATTTTACAGGTGAAGGCTAACACAGTAAGAGGTCAAGTGACTTGGTTCCATTGACAGAAACTCGATCAATGTAAGAACATGAACTTCCACATCCCCAAGTTTCATTTAAGATGGTTCAGTCAGTCCCTTGTGCTTAATGTCCATAAAGCCTGAGACAAGAAGGTAGTCTGGTCATTTTCCTTTTTGTCCAGATGTCATGAGAGTGATGACATAAATAAGAGAGGCTTCTACATCCTGCTATTCCATGTCACTCAAAGTAGTAGTAGATCACAGGTTTCTAGCTCTACAAACTGATGGCTGTGGGTGGCGGATTCCTTGAAATGCCTCACTGAGTGGTAAGAGCAGCTTTGATAGATGTGACAAACCATGCTGCTTGAAGGGACTCATGCTGGCCTGGCAAAGGCAGTGACCTCTGTGCTTGGGGGATTGGTAAGGAAAGACCCATAAGCAGGCTGAGACAATGTGTAGAGTCATAAGCTCCAAAGTCAAGGTGCCACTGGAAATTTGCAACAACTTTCTGATGACCTCTGCTCCCCCACAACTCCACCTATCTATTTCCATTTAATGTTTAACATAATTTCAGGTGGTAGACAGGCTGGAAGGACCTAGTATTGTAAGGGACCCTGATGTAGACTAGAGCCTTCTAGTTCTCAGTCTGCTGCCCCCACACTTGGTGAGAGCTCTCTCCATACACAGAGAAAACAGAATTTGCAGTTTATAGCTTGCCTGCTGGACAGTTACTATGGAAGTAAGGCATGTGCCAGGGGCTGTGATAGATGGGTTATAGACTCATTCAGGATGTGTGCTTTGTGACTTCCTCCTGATAATGTTTTTAAAGCTTCTGCTTTAAGGGAGATGCCCCTGACTGGTGTGGCTCAGTGGATTGGCGCTGGCCTACAAACCCAAAGGTCTCTGGTTCGATTCCCAGCCAGGGCACATAACCAGGTTGCAAGCCAGGTCTCCAGCCAGATCCGTAGCAGGAGGTAGGTGAAAGCCAACCATACATTGATGCTTCTCTGCCTTTCTTCCTCCCTTCCTGCCCTTTTCTCTGAAAATAATAAAAAACATTTTAAATAAATAAATAAAAATAAAATGTCTGCTTTAAGGAGAAAAATAACATAATCTCATCCAACCAGGTCAAGTCCCTATTTCCACTGCATTTGCCAGAATAAAACCAAGTATATGATGGGCATGGCTAGGACCATGTTAGGCTGGTAGAAGGCTAATTCTGCCAACCTTGCTTTTAACACTTGGTCTAAGTTTCTCTCTTGATTTCAGTTTCCAAATACATATTTTAATGTATCCGCACAAAATGAAATGTGAAGTTGTTGCTGACAATCAGGTGCGGTATCAGAGACCCCCCCACCCTCCCAACCCCCCACCCCCCACCCCCGAGGAGCTTGTAGTGCCAGGGGCCTGCACTGTGCATTTTGCATATTCACCCATGACTGAGACACAGAAAGTAATAGTCAGGGAGGCTCAAGGAGGGAGGGGAGATTTAGCTCCCTATGAGGCAGCGTTGTAACTCACACAACTCAACAAGGTGGAATAGTTAAGAGCATGGACTCTAGAGCAAAAGTGCCTGGTTTAATTCCTGGCTCTACCACCTCTTAGTTATGTGACCTCAGACAATCTACTTACCTTTTCAGATCACAGTTGTTTAAAACAAGGATGATAATAATAATACCCATCTACCAGGTTTTTGTGAGGATTACATTAGTTAATGTCAATAAAATCACTAGCATTGTAGTCTTTGCTGAGGTGCATGCATTTAGGGTCCCTTCTCATTGCAACTCATCCAGGCCTGGAAAAGAAATAACAAACACAACATTCTCTAGACTTTCTAATCCTTTGAAAGCAAAAATTCCTTTAAGAGAATGTTAGGTGTCAGTCCTCACTATATGGTTCATGTATTGACTTTCCTAGTAGATGTTATCTAAAGACAATCACCGCCCTTGGGAAAGCCATTAACGTGAACAGCACCATGTTCTTTCTGATAGGGTAGTATATGTGTCAGTCATCTGTCTGCAAGAGTCCCCAAGGACTTGTTGGTACAATAGCCCGTAATCACTCTAAGCATCAGTCAAGCAATTTGCATTTTTAAAAGTCCCTAACTACCTATTTTCACGATGGACAGTCCCCAGACCCCGGAAGCTCCAGATGGGATTGCTCTCCTTTCTAAAGAGGCCATTTGTGCTTCCTTTCTCAGTGTGCCTTCCTGTAGCATTATGAGTCTCAGAAAGGATTGCAGTGGGAACATCTTCATTTTCAAGCCCTTCTCCCACCCCTGCACACAAAATATGGGCAAACCTGGCTCCATTGTTGGGGTTTTGTTTGTTTTTCATTTGATATTCCTCAAGTTTGGTAGAAAACTGTACCAAGTGTGCGACTCAGTTAGTGACTTGTAATCTACCAGCTCTCTGGTTTGAAGCAACTGCAGGATGAATTCATCATTGAGAGCCCCATTGCAGAAGTCACTTCTGACTCTCTAAGACAGCCCCATGTTGGTACAGTGGCTTAGAGACTAATGACATGGGAGGACCTATGATAAACATCAGCCCAGAACTTCTAGATGAAGTAAAAGTTCTGAGGCCCTGCCCGGGACTTTGGCTATAGTCTAAGGAATTATTGTATTTGATAGCCTAATATAAACATGCTCAAACTTTTTGAAGTTACAAAACCTTTAGATTTTGAAGAAAATAAACAAAAACCTTTTGATTATTATTCTCCATAGGTAGAACAGCTTTGGTTTTTAATGTATCTGGGCCTCAATTTCCTCTGGAAAATCCATTTCTCTCCTTATTAATGTTAAGTTCCTTCAATTTCTAGTATTCTGCTGTATTATGAAGATTTGTATTGATTTGTAGTTAGGGAACCATGTTAGGCTGAGGCAGGGAATTGATGGATAGATTCGGGGAGGGGACTAAAAATTTACTACATACTCTAGGGTATTATATATTCTTAGTGAGATCACATATTAGTGATATGTAAAATTACCATATATGAGTGAGATTAGAAATAGGAGTTGTAAAGTGGCCATAGAATTATCATTTTTGGGATTGGAGGATCTTCTAACACCAACCAACCCCCACCCCCCCAGCCATTGTTTGTCCCCTGTGACACCATTGCCAAATATCCATTTAATTGTTATTGAAAAACTCAACCAAAAGGAAGTTTAGTACATTTTGAAAGCCAATTCCTTTGATTTGTTTAAAGTTCTTCCCTATTTTTAGCTAAAGTCTGTGTCTCTGTACAGAGTAACTCCTCTGAAAAAGTAGTGTTCAAAATTAACAAAACCACCCCCAGTTTTATGGTCTAACCTATGTGGAACCAAATGAAACCAAAATTTTTCTCATGTACTTTTGCTTGCAGAGTCTAGCCTTGTCACAAGAACTAATGTAGTAAAGGTGAAAAATACTACTCAAAGATAGAAAAGAAACTAACTCATAAATAATGTTCTTGCCAGCTAAAAGAATAAATAAGTAGTAATTAGAAGAGGAACAGCTGAAACTGAACACTACTTTAAAATACTCTATGAGACCTGACTATTGGCTCAGTGGATAGGTGCCGGCCTACAAACCCAAATGTTGCTGGTTCGATTCCCAGTGAGGGTAGATAACCAGGTTGCAAGCCTGGTCTCCAGCCAAGTCTGTAGCTGGAGTCAGGCGAAAGACATACTTTGATGTATCTGTCCCTCTCTCCTTTCCCCTCTGTCTAAAAATAATAAATAAAATCTTAAAAAACAAAACTGCATGGTATCAAAATCAGGCTGATTAGACATTCCTAGTTGAAAGTCAGAATCTTGATACATAAATGGAAGATGGGTCTTTTTGGGTGCTGTATATTTAGGTAATAGAACTCCCTGGGGCTAAGGTTTGGTGGTACTTATTTCTGTAATCAGTAAGTGATGTAGACTGAGATACTCTAAAACCGTAAGGGCACACACAATCTTTAATGATCAGATTTATTACCCTCTCACCTCAGTGAACAGTCTCTGACTCACTTCCTTTGTGTGGACCTCCTAAACATCTCTGCCCTACCTCCCAAGTGTCCACCTCAGCTTCCTGGAGTGTGTTGCATCCTGAGTGAGGGAATGAAGAATGCACAGGGTCTGTGGCAAGTAGGGTCTCTGCCACTTCTGCCCCTAATGAAACATTGTCTCTGAATCCAAGCCCAGTGCCCTGTCAGGACTACGGACATGGTCCCTAGGGCAGAATGGTTCATCTTCATTTTCCACTCAATCATATGCTACACCTTCTTATGCTGGATTGTCTTCACCTTTCTCTCTTTCTACAAGCGTTCATAGCTCTGTATTTGCAAATTAGTGCTCAGTTGAAGCTTTACTATTCCATCTGTCTCACCCTTCTCCCTATAACCTTTCTTTTCCTCCAACCCCAGCCTGAAACCCAGGTAAATTAGCTTCTCACTCCTGCCCCCCAGCTTAAGAAAAAAAAAACCCATACTCCTCCAGCAGTGTCTGTTCTTGGATTTGCAGTCAGCAGCCATCTCCAATAGCCATCAGGCTGTCAGCTTTGCAGCTCCCCGCTACCTCCCCCCTCCCCCATCACTCACCAGAGGAAAAAGAGAGCCAGAGCAAGAGCTTGAAATATATCATGCAATAGTGTATCATGAATTTGTTGTGAATCACAGCAGTGAAGCAGGTTTATTTATTTCTGAGACCTTAAATCAATACAAAGTAGGTCTCTTAGTTCTGAAGCTGGGATGGAGTGTGAAAAAATGAGCCCATTGTACTCTTAAAACTTTGGGGAAAGGAGATGACAGCTATATAATTCCATTTACCAGGCACTAGGGGCTTTAATGTGAAGGTGACAGGGAGCTCTTTGTGCATTTAGAGCACCATATCTTCTAAATAAAAGATCTGTAGACTTGATAGTGGAGCATAGCTCTGAGTTTAATAATCTCCGAGCATTAGACCGAGCCAATATGTTCCCAAGTCAGAGAGGTCCCCCCCAAACACTCATAAATTAAAAGTGCAAGAACTGCACACATTGGTAGATTAGAAATGCAAGGACTCCACTCTTTTCTAAGAAGACAGACCTGGGCCCTGGCTGTGCACAAACTGCTGTATGAATATGATAAAGACTCTGGAAACGAGACTGTTTAGAAACCTGCCTTCTGGCTGTTCATCATTCTAGAGACTGCCCCCTGTGCATGGATCCAAATCCAGCTACATTCCCTTTCATTCAGACTGGCCATCTCCACACATTCTAATCAGCTAATGTACACAGTTAGGAGTGTTGAATTATGAAAGGGGAAGCTTTAAGAGCTGTTTAGATTGAACTACAGATTACCATGCCTCAGCTTCAAATTTTTCTGGTTGATTCTTGACTGTTTTCTAATTTTAATAATGCTTCAGTGTCTGGAATTTAAGCCCTTTAAATAGTATGCATACAGAAGAAATTGAAAAATCAGTGTTATTAAGGAAAAGAACTCCCCATATTTAACCAATAGCATAAGACACAAAATATGAGAAGTCAAGAGCATTGGAACACATAATCAAGTTTTGAGTATCTTTGTTTTCCGTGTGACCCATTGATAAAATATGCCTATTCTCAACAGCAGCTCACTAGACTTTTGAACAGTGTGGAGGTTAAGAAGTGCCAGTCCCACCCGCTCAAGTTGAAAATTGCTTATAACTTCTGACTTCCCCAAAACCTCAGTCAACCCTCAGTATTCATGAAGCATTGGTTCCAGGACTCCTTCCCCCATGGGTACCAAAATCTGTAGACAGTCAAGTCCCTCATATGAAATGAAGTAAGGCAATGCATACAGTCAGCCCTACGTAGCCATAGATTCTCAACCACAGATTAAAAATGCTGTGTTTAAAGCCCTGGCTGGTAGCACAGTGGATAAGGTGCCGGCCTGCGAACCCAAAGGTCGCAGGTTCGATTCCCCAGCCAGGGCACATAACCAGGTTGCAAACCAGGTCTCCAGTCAGGTCTGTGGCTGGAGGCAGGTGAAAAGCAACCATACATTGATGTCTCTTTCCCTCTCTGCCTCTCTCCCTTCCCCTCTTTCTAAAAATAATGAAATAAAATCTTCAAAAAAAAAAAATGCTGTGTTTATTCCACAGCTGGTTGAATCTGCAGATGAGAAACCAGGGGATATGGAGGGGCAATTGTATACATGTACACCGGAGTCTTTCCCAAGAGGCCCCAGAGCCAACACACCTACCTGGTGGCTGGCTTTAGATCACACCAGAACACCACCCAATTAGCACCACACGTGACTCACCCACAGGGTGGAGTTGGCAGGCACAAGGACCCTGCTAAAACTAATCTTGCACCACAGGGTGGGCCCCCGCACAACCGTTTGTCCACTGTGGTCATAGCCAGTCACTCACTGATGTGCAAAGAGAAATCAAAGCCCAACCACAACAGGAGGGCACACACAACCCACAATAAGGGACATCCCTGGAGCACCCAGCTGAGGTGACCAGGGGGACTGCACCACTGGGCCCCACTGGAAACCAGCTACCCAAGGTCACCCTGCCAGCACTGGGAGATGTAGAAGATTTATCTAATACACAGAGACAAACACAAGGTGACAGCCAAAATGAGACAAAGAAACGTGTCCCATTTCATTGTCCCAAATGAAAGACTGGGATAAAACTCCAGAAAAAGAACTAAGCAAAATGGAGAGAAACAACCACAATGCTGGTTATAAAGATGCTCACTCACTTAGGAGAAGAATAGACGGTATCAGTGAGAATGTCAGTACAAAGATAAGAAATAAAAAGCGAGATAGAAAACATTTTTAAAAAGTCAGAAATGAAGAATACTCTTACTGTATAGTAACTGAAATGAAGAATACATTAGATGGAATCAATAGCATGTTGAATGAAGCAGAGGATTGAATCAGCAACTTAGAAGACAAGGTAGTTAAAAATACCCAATCAAGGCCCTGGCTGGTAGCACAGTGGATAAGGCGCCGGCCTGCAAACCCAAAGGTCGCAGGTTCGATTCCCCAGCCAGGGCACATAACCAGGTTGCAAACCAGGTCTCCAGTCAGGTCTGTGGCTGGAGGCAGGTGAAACGCAACCATACATTGATGCCTGTCTCCCTCTCTGACTCTCTCCCTTCCCCTCTTTCTAAAAATAATGAAATAAAATCTTTAAAAAAAAAAAAAAAAATACCCAATCAGAACAGTAAAGAGGGAAAAGGATCATATGAAATGAGGATAGTATAAGGGACCTGTGGGACATCGAGTATAACATTTGTATCATAGGGGTACCAGAATGAGAAGAGATAGAACAAGGAATTTAAAAAATATTTAAAGAAATAATCAAACCCTGGCTGGTGTGGCTCAGTGAGTTGGCGCTGGCCTGCGAACCCTGAGGTTGCTGGTTCAATTCCCAGCCAGGGCGTAATCAGATTGCAAGCCAGGTCCATAGCTGAAGGCAGGTGAAAGGCAACCATACAATGATGTTTCTCTCCCTTTCTTCCTCCCTCTCTGCCCTTGTCTCTGAAAATAATGAATAAAATCTTTAGAGAAAAAAAAAAAGAAATGATCAAAAGTAATTTCACTTATGTGTGGAATCTAAAAAATACAAAATAAATGAACTAACAAAGCAGAAACAGGTTCATAGATACAGAAAATAAACTGATGAATACCAGATGAGAGAGGGGCTGGGGGCTATATAAAAAAGGTGAGGTGATTAAGAAGTATAAATTGGCAGTTATAAAATAGTCACAGGGATGTAAAGTACAGCTTGGTGAATATAGTTAATACTGTTGTAATAACAGTGGTGTCAGGTGGATGCATGACTTATCAGGGGGATCACTTTGTAAGTTATATAAATGTCTAATCACTGTGCAGTACACTTGAAACTAATGCAATATTGAATGTCAACTCTAATTGAAATTTTTTATTTTTTAATTGAATTTATTGGGGTATATTTTTAACAAAATAATGCAAGTTTCAGGTGTACAATTCTATAATACATCATCTGTATATTGTATTGTGAGTCCACCACCCCAAATCAAATCTCCTATCACTATTTATCCCCTGTTTACTTCTACCTCCTTCCACCCCCTTTCCCTCTGGTAGTCACCATACTGTTGTCTGTGTGTGTCTATGAAGCTTTTTTTGTTTGGTTTTGTTTTTGCTTAATTCCTTAACTTGCTTAATCCCTTTACCTTTTCCACCCAGCCCTGCCACCTCCTTCCCACTTGATAGCTGTCAGTCTATTCTCTATGAGTCTATTTCTGTTTTGTTCACTAGACTTCACATACAAGTAAAATCATATGTATTTGTCTTTCTCCGATTGGCTCATTTCATTTAGCATAATGCTCCGTAGGTCCATCCATTCTATCACAAAAGGTGAGATTTCTCTTTTTATGGCCAAGCATTATTCCATTTTGTAAATGTACCACAATTTTTTTATTCCCTCATGTACTGATGAGCACTTGGGCCACTTCCAAATCTTAGCTGTTGTAAATAATGCTGCACTGAGTATAGGAGAGCATATAGTCTTTTGAATCAGTGTTTTGGATTTCTTTGGATATATTCCTAGAAGTGGAATAAGTTAGGTCATAAAGCAGTTAGTTCCATTTTTAATTTTTGAGGTAAATCCATACCACTTCCCCAGTGGCTATACCAGTCTCTATTCCCACCAACAGTGTATGAGGATTCTCTTCTTTCCACATCCTTTCCAATACTTGTTATTTGTTGATTTATTGATGATAGCAACTTTTGACAGATTTGAGATGATATCTCATTGTGGTTTTAATTTGCATTTTCCTCATTATTAGTGATGTTGAGCATCTTTTTATATGTCTAGGGGCCACCTGTATGGCCTCTTTGGAGAAGCGTCTGTTCAGGTCCTTTGCCCTTTTTACTTGGATTGTTTATTTTGTTTTTGGTGTTGAGTTGGATAGTTATTTATAGATTTTGGATATTAAACCCTTATCAGATGTATCATTGGTCAATATGTTCTCTCATTCAGTGAGTTGTCTTTTTTGTCTTTTCATTTTGTTGGTGGTTTCCTTTACTGTTCAAAAAATTTTTAGCTTGATATAGTCCCATTTTTTAATTTTTTCTTTTGATTCCATTGCCCACAGAGATACATCAGAAATACTATTGCTATTAGAAGTGTCTTGAGATTTTATTGCTTACTTTTTAATATATTGCTGGATCCAGCTTGCTAATATTTTGTTGGATCCAGCAATACATTAAAAAGTATTGCCATAGACCAATAATGTTTTTTCTTTGTAGTGTCTTTATCTGGTTTTGGAATTAGGATAATGCTACTGGCCTTGTAAAATGAGCTTGGGAGTCTTTCCTTTTGAAATATTTGGAGTTTGAGAAGGATAAGTATTTTTCTTTGAATGGTAAATTCATTCAAATGAAATTTGCTTCAGAATTTTCTTTGAAAATTTACCCATGAAGCCATCTAGTCTAAGAGTTTTGGTTTTTGGAAGATTTTTTATTACTCTTTCAATTTCACTAGTTGTAATCTATTTATTCAGACTTCCTGATTCTTTATGATTCAATTTTGGAAGACTGTGTTTTTCTGGGAATTTATCCATTTCTTCCAGATAGTCCAATTTGTTGGTATATAGTTGTTTTAAATATTTTCTTACAATACTTTGTTTCTTTAGTGTCAGTTGTTACTTCTCTTTCATCTCTTAATTTATTTGTTTGGGTCCTCTCCCTTTTTTTTATTGATGACTCTGGTTAAAGGCTCATCACACTTGTGTTTGTTTGTTTATTTGTTTGTTTGTTTCAGAGCACTAGCTCTTGGTGAGACACTCATGCAACTCTGCTGCAGTCAATGGGTATGCACAGCCCACACAGGAGGGTGGCCTTTGAGTGCCAGGTTTAGGTGGCCAGGAAAGATTGCATTTCTGGCCCCCATAGGTCTGAAAGTAGAGAAGTAATTTATCTGATAAAAACTTCACAGTGGCCCTGGCTGGTGGCACAGTGGTTGAGGCGCTGGCCTGCGAACCCAAAGGTCGCAGGTTCAATTCCCCAGCCAGGGCACATAACCAGGTTGTGGGCCAGGTCTCCAGTCAGGTCTGTGGCTGGAGGCAGGTGAAACACAACCATACATTGAT
The DNA here is from genome assembly GCA_004026585.1 of Noctilio leporinus. NCBI lineage: Eukaryota > Metazoa > Chordata > Mammalia > Chiroptera > Noctilionidae > Noctilio > Noctilio leporinus. The sequence continues at coordinate 100,378 of PVIW01004579.1, read as the reverse complement.
GTCTCTCTCCCTCTCTGCATCTCTCCCTTCCCCTCTTTCTGAAAATAATGAGATAAAATCTTTAAAAAAAAAAAAACCACTTCACAGTAGTGGTCATAGTACTACTTGGAAGTATATATACATTATCTGGAGCTCATTGAACTCCAGATAATGGATATATACTTTGTTAAAGTGGGATCTTTACCAAAGTGTTAGAAATATAAAAAAATGGCAAGTAGAATTCTCAGACATCAAGAATACAGTAGGTGAACTGAAAAATACATTAGAGGGATTCAGCAGCAGAGTAGAAGAAACAGATAAGTGAGTCAGATACATGGAAGACAAGGTAGTGGAAATTACTTATACAGAATAGCTAATGGGAATAAAACTTTAAAAATGAGAATACTTTAAAGGACCTATGGGAAAACATTAAGCATACTAACATTCACATTATAGGGATCTTAGAAGAAGAAGAGAGGAGAGAGGCAGACAACTTGTTTGAAAAAATAATGGCTGAAAACTTTCATAACCTGGGGAAGGAAGTACAGAAAATTTAAAACAAGATAAATCCAGAGAGGCCCACACCAAAACGATTATAATTAAAATGGCAAAAGTTAAAGATAAATAGAGACTCTTAAAAGCAGCAAGAAAATAATAATTAGTTACATATAAGGGAACCTTCATAAGATTATAAGCTGATTTTTTTAGCAGAAACTTTGCAGACCAGAAGGGAGTGGCATGATATATTCAAAGTGCTGAAAGGGAAAAACTTCCAATCAACAATAGTTTACCTTGCAAAGTTATTTTAAATTAAAGGAGAGAGAAAGAGTTTCCTGGACAAGTAAAAGCCAAAGGAGTTCATCACCTCTAAGCCCATCTTAGGTGAAATGTTAAAGGGTCTTCTTTATGCTGAAAAGGGTCATAACTTGAAATAAGGAAACATAAAAGAAAATATCTCACTGGTAAAGGCAACAACAAATACATAGTAAAGTAGTAGATCACTCCCTTATTAAGATAATGTGAAGGTTAAAAGACAAAAGTGGTAAAATTAACTGTAACTACAATAATCAGTTAAGGGTTACCCACAATGAAAAATGTAAAATATGACATGAAAAACAAATGTGGATGGGATGTAAACAGGCATTGCTTTTAAATATATTCAAACTTAAATGACTATCAACTTAAACTTGACTACTATGCATATAGGTTGATATATACCTATATAATCAACCTCATAGTATCATACACCAAAAATATATAATACATACATGCAAAAAAAATGAGAAAATCTAAAACCCATCAGGTCACAAGAAAAGAAAGGAACAAAGAATTACCAAAGCAATTAACAAAATGGCAATATCTATATACCTATCACTTTAAACATAAATGGACTAAATTCTTCTATCAAAATATAAAGGATGACTGAATGGATTTTAAAAAATAAACAAGGCCCATCTATATGTTGCATACAAGAAACTCATTTTAGATCTAGGGACACACACAGACTGAAAGTGTAGGAATGGGAAAAGATACTCCATGCTAATGGAAATATAAAGAAAGCTGAAGTAGCAATACTATGTTCAACAAAATAAGCTTTAAAACAAAACCTGGAACAAAACTCAAAGAAGAGCATTACAATTATGATAAAGGGGTCAATCCAACAAAAAAGATATAATGATTGTAAAGATTTATGCACCCAACAGAGGAGTACTTAAGTATATGAAGCAAATATTAACAGACATAAATGGGGAAATTGACAGCAGTCACTGAGCTCTGTGCCTAGTCACCAGAGGGCATGTGCAGTCAGTCACATGGCCTTTCAATACCAACCTCATGTGTCATATCCTATTCAGAAAAATTGGTGGGAGTTGACTAAGAAACAGGGATTTTAGAAAATTTTTCTATCTATACAAAATGTATTTGATGAAAGACTGGTACTCAGAATATATAAAGAATTCTCACAACTCAGTTAATAATTAATTAATTAATTAATTAATTTTTAAAAGCCAGCCCAGTAATTTTAAAAATGGGTAACGAATTTGAACACAAATTTCACCAAAGTAGACACAAAGATGGTAAATAAGCACATGAGAAGATGCATATCAATAGTTATTAGGAAAATGCAAATTAAAATCCATTAGATATCACTAAAATAAAGACTTTTAACTGGCAATACTATGTATTGATGAGGATGCAGAACATTTGAAACTTTTATACATGTTGATGGGGATGCAGAATGGTTCAGCCACTGTGAAAAAGTTTGGCTTAAAAAAAAAAGTTATGCACTTACCATACAGCCTAGCAGTCTTCCTTGCCATTTACACAAGAGAAATGGAAGCATGTATCTGCCCAAAAACCTGTACATGAATATCTATAGCAGCTTTATTCATAATTGCCAATAACTGGAAACCAGCCAGATGTCCACTACAGTCAAAAGAGATGAGCAAGCAATGGTATTTCTACCGTATGACTCCATTTTACAAAACTTTTTTTTTTTTGACTCTGGTTGCCTTTCACCTGCCTCCAGCTACAGACCTGGCTGGAGACATGGCTTGCAACCTGGTCATGTGCCCTGGCTGGGGAATCAAACCAGTGACCTTTGGGTTCACAGGCCAGTGCCTTATCGACTGTGCCACCAGCCAGGGCCCAAAACTTTCTAGAAAAGGAAAAACTGTTGCAACAGAGAGAGATCAGTGGTTGTTAAACATGTGAGAGGAAGGAATTGATTACAGAGGAGATGAGAGAAATTTGGGGATGAAAATTTTTGATGTGCTGTGGTGGTGGCTATAGGACTATATGAATTTGTCAAAATTCGTAGAACTGTACACCTAAAATATGGATAATTTTACTTATGTAAATTGTACCTCCAAAATCATCCTTGAAACTTTTTTTCATATTTGGAAGGAATTTATTGTCAGTGTGCTCAAATCTGTAGCTAAATGGGCAGTTGATGGGCCCCTGATTTCTTTAGGCAGACAGTTTTTGCTCCTGAGGACTATGCCTTTTCTCATGCGTTTGACAAACTGTCATATGGCTCTTTTCCACAACCGTTACATTAAAAACGAGTCTCTGTTCCTCACTCAGTCCACCTTCAACTCCTTATCAACCTCTGGTCTCCCAGTATTATGTCGGTCCTGTATTCTCAGTCTCTTTTTGGCTAAATATCTTTTCCTACCACAGGTAGCACAGCCCCTTTACTCTAATTTATCCATCAGCCAACCTGACTACTTCGTAGCTTTGCTCCTTGTAGGAGTTTTGGTCTGGCAGTGGATGGTCTTAAACCCACCTGTGGCTCAAGTCAAAGGCCTTCCCATCCAGCACCAGCGGTCTGCCACTGCGCCCCTTGTCCACCCCAACCTTAGCCTACCAGCTGCCAACTCGCACTCCAGTTTGCCAGCGACAGTAGTGGCAATAGAAGGGAGGAGAGGAAGTTGCAACCCCAATCTGTGCATTAAATAAAGAGACTGTTCTGGAGCCCCCAAGCATTCTTGGTCACTTAGGCACTGGTCCTGTCTCCCTGGAGATTTAATTTCACTCACCCTTGGGTAGATTCCTGGAGAAACATTTGCACAGTAATATGTGCTGCACCACTTAAATTTGTTAATTGGAGATTGAATTACTTGTCAGCTTTTAAAAATGTAGTCCTCTCAGGTCAGGGAGGAGGGTGTTAGCAGCCTGAGTAGATGAGCTATTGCATTTTTTTCTTCCTGTCCCCTTGCCTCTCCCCCTCCCTTTTCTGCTCTCATTCGTCCTCCTCTCTTTTGTCCCTCTGTTACCACTTTTTGCCTGCTCCCACTTACTCTTACTTATCTCTCTCTCCTCCTGCCTTAATCACACCTTTGTCAATCACCTGACAGACCCCTGAGTGAATCTAAAATCAAGGATGAAGTCCGGTGATGACGATTGCTCAGGAAATTTACAGAGCCCCTTCTCAAACCCTCTTGAGAATGGAAATGTCCTAATGAGAAGGAGGATTGCAGCAAGGACCCAGTTTGTGTAGCAGAATTCTCAGATGCAGGAACAATTTTGTACTCCCTGCTTCTTTAAATAGAAGGTTGCCCTGATCCACCTAGGAATTACTGTTTAACAGGGGAAAGATTGGATAAAGGGGGAAGACAGCAGTAGATTTCATTTTTTTAATTCCATTGCTGTGCATCATTATTTTTCATATCTTGAGCATATGGATAGCAAATATTTGCCTATAAGTCTGAGAGTCCCTCACATAATGTGTACATCAGGACAAAAGCAATTTTTAACAAAATTGAGCTAAGTTGCATCTATGAAACTTGGATATCTCAATGCCTGAGTTGACAAATAGCCTGACAAGTAAATACTGCGCTCATTCAGTATGATGCAGTTATTTCACTTGCATAAAACGTCACAACGCTCTGCCACTTCAGTCAAACATCGGAGCACTGGGGAAAGGAAGGACAAGTTTATCTTGATCTCCAGAAAGGGATCTAAGGGAGCGAGCAGGCGGTACATTAGACTGCTTTGCTTGCCGGTCAGCTTTGGAAAACGGGAGCTGGTTGCAGTGTCAGGGAAGCAGAGGCCTTAGCAAGTGTGTGTGACTGCATCATCTGTGCTTCCTCTGTACCTAAAAATTGCTAAAGGCTGTGCAAGTCTTTGGTGGAGCCTTTAACAGTCGTGTCTCTGCTCATCACTGGCTTCTATGCGGTGCCCTTAATTCTCAGGTCTGCCAGCCCCGATGAATGAAGTGCTGGGTGAGGCTTAAGTTTATAAAGAGTGGATGAGGATCCCCTTTCCTCGCAGACTGAGCCCCTGTTCAGTTCTGCCGGTGTGGGAGCTCTTCAGATGGTGCCTGTTTTTAATATTTCCTAGTCCTGCTCCTCCACTTAGGCCTGGGGCGCAGCAAGGTGGGGCCTCAGGAGAGTCACCTCTGTTTGGACAGATAAATTTATCTGATACATGATACATGTTTGTATCATGGTGTAGAAAATGTGAGAGGAACAATTTGGGGAATGGAACATGGCGAGCAACTTGACATATGTAGAAATGCATATCAAAGTTGAAAAAGCTGATGAGTGAAACTTGTCTTCTTGATGAAAATATTATACTGATGAGAGTTTACCCCAAATTTTTCTGAAGAAGGTTGATGGGGCAATATATTGAGGAATAAAACGGTGATTCTATCTACATAGGTTCCTTAATGTGTCTTCCTAGATGCTGATCAGGGTTTGTATAACTGTTCCAGCATGATCATTTCAGAGGTGAGCAGAACGGGTTTTGTCCTAGCCCAGATACTGCTTCTTTGGTTGGAGCTTTTGTTCTGAAGTATTCTAAAATCATTAAAACCACTTGAGTCAGCAACGACCCCTATAAATCAGGAGCCATTGTGCGCGCCCTCATTCTGCTGGTGCGTGCTCCAAACACACGGTCATTGAAGATGAACTGGAGGGGACTGCTTTCTCTTCACCGACTGCTAAGTAGCTATGATTGTGAGCATTTGTTTGTGGTTAGTGAAGCAGGTTTCATTTCTCTGTGTCCTTCCCCTCCCCACCCTCGACCTCCTAAGATAAGGCAGGTCAGAGAGAGCGGATACTCTGTTATTCTGCCCTATACTTTTTCTCTTTAATTCCCAAACTAAATGAATCTTCTCACATGCCAAGAAATAATGTTCTTTAGCCCAGAAATAATGTTCTTGGTTGTGGTTAGCCCTGGATAGGTTTCTTTGAATCCAGAGGAGGAAAAATGTAGAAACACTGCCACCTTTTTATAACAATGCCAAAGTATCAGAACCTGAGTTTCCACTTGAAAGGGAAGACATGCTAAGTGATTAAATCCTTGCTCATTCCAAGTTTGTCTCCCACTAGTCCATAAGAATATTGGGGGGGAGGTAAGTGGCAGCCTCTGGGATACCCCAGTCCTGGGGGCTCTCTTCCTCCCGGAAGGGAGGGGCAGGGGCATCTCGGGAAGGGGTTTTTGACCAGCTAAGCAGCTCTTGGTCTGCTTTGGCCCCTTTGCTGGTTCTTCAGTGGTCCATTACTAATTTTGGAGAGATGTGACATTCCAAATGATTGGATATTATTAAGCACTAGAGACAGTGTTTCACAGGAGAGAAAATAGTGTTTCTCAGTAGAAAATGGTCCAGTCCTTGCTTTCAGCCAAGCAAGTTCTTGGCTCCCGACATAGATTGTGAATATCTGGTATTCAGGGTCAGCACAGTGTCTCCTTTTTATTTCCTTTCCCCCTTTTCAATTTTATTTTAATAATTAAAAATACTGCTGATCACACTGAATGACTTCTGGCAGAGAGACAGCCTGTCCCAGAAGGACCAGTTGTGGGCCATCAGGTTTATGATGCCCATAAAACCAGAGCCAGATCGGATAGAGCAGGGCCTCCCTGAGTGACAGGGTTCTGCTTCCACCAGGGCCCCCATCCATTCACCGCCTTGGGTATTTGTTTTGTTTTGATTTTTTTTGTGTGTGTTCTCTTTTATTTCCTGATCCATGTGCGAGTGTGCATGTGTGCACACATTAAAAGATATAAATGAAACAGGTATGTAATGCCCTCTGCCTGTTAGAAAGACTAAAGCCATAAAAATAACAAACGGCGTGTATTTGCTAGAATGTCAAAGTTATGAGTTTATTTTGTAATGATGTGCTCCTGCCTTCATGAGGTAAACTGGCCGTGGCGGAGGTGTTATTAGTAATATGGACTCAGTGGAGCAGAAAGCCGAGTGACCGAGAGATCAGTGTATCCGTCAGGGAGAGGGCAAATGGAAAGAGACAGCGGGAGAATGAGAAAAGAGCCGTGGTGCCTGGGCTGAGATTAGAGGCAAGAGGTGGGAGGATGGGAGCCCAGTGGCCAGGCAGGGTCTCCCCCCGTCCCGGGGAACCTGTGAGGGAGCCGTGGGGTGCTGCTCAGCTTAGGCCCACCTGCAAAGGCTTGTTCCCCACGTTTCTTGTCAAAGGAAGGCAGTAATCTGAGCAGTTTTGCTTCCTACGGCCTTTTCAGGAGCGTCTCTTCCCCAGTTCCTAGATGAAGTTAAATGGAGCCAAGGCCAGTTGGGTCACACTGAGGTGATTACTTTGGTCACCAACTTCCTCAGCCTTTGGAGGGCCTTAATGTAGGGGCTGGCCCAGCAGCGTTCAGGGGAACCTCTCAAAGCGCCTAACGAGAAGGGGGAAATGGGAATATACGGGTAGAACTTGCTGGTCTTTCAGTTCATTACATTCTCCCCAGAGACCGGAAATGAATAAAAGTTAGTAAGGAAGAAATTCTGTGCTGCGGTTATTTTCTGAAGGAGGAGGGGAGAGGGAGAAGAAAAGGTAAAACACAGTAAGCGCTCAGCAACTGTTTAGGGCTCCCCAGGGCTCCCCTCGATGCCTGGCAATTACCACACACTCAGCAGTTTGCGATAGTCAGTGACCAGGCTGCCTAGCTCCATCTGCTGGGGCAGGAAACTACCCTCCCTGAAGGAAATTATTAGCCAATCTTCAACAGAGTAAGAAACCCTACAGTTTCCAAGTTCAAGAATATTTTTGTTCTTCCTTTTTTCTTCTTTAAAGGAAACGTTGTGGATTCCAATCACAGGTGCCCTTTACTTTCACAAGGGTTAAACTCCAGGGATCCCTGGGGATGCAGGCTCAGTTCCCTGGGTCCTTGGGAGGGAAGGACAGAGGGAGGTGAGGCAGCCTGGGGTATAAATCACTGCCCTGCTCCCAGCACACAAAGGAATGTATGTAGACTCAAGGGTTCAGGGTATCATGGGTTGCCAGCCTTAGGGCTTATGTACAGGGACCAGCTTTAAAAGTTGAATGCAAGGGGAAAAGTAATCCTTTACAAAAAGAAAAAGAGGAATCCAAACTTCAAAAGCACTTCTTTCACTGAGACTTGTCATTAAAGATTGTCAAAAAACAGACCTGTTACCTCTTCTGTGTCTGTCTGTGCAGGAACCCCGCCAGGCCTGCAGATCCCAGCCTTTCCCACCCTGTGGGTTCAGCAGCTCCGAGAGAGGGAGGGGTAGGCTTGCTCCTCCTTAAATTGCAGCTTTAGATGTGACTGTTTAAAAGCCTTTCCTTTTGTGTGTGTGTTTTCTAGTTTTCTTTTTAGGACAAAGGTCCAGATAGTCCCTCCAAACAAGCCCTGGAAGCTGAAATCTCTGCCTTGCGGAGAAAAGAACGCATTTTAGTGAGAATTACAAAAAGGACTTTGTCTTTATTTCTGGCAAGACAAGTATCTCTTCTCTTGCTTGTTTCTCTAGGTCCTCGGGCGGGAAGTCTATACCTCCAATAACCAGCTCGGTGGCGTCCAGATCATGCACAACAATGGGGTAACCCACAGCACCGTGTGTGATGACTTTGAGGGGGTTTTCACTATCCTGCACTGGCTGTCATACATGCCTAAGGTGAGCCCTTCCTACGCAGCATGGACACAACCCAGCCATTCCACCCCAGCCTCCCGCCTCTGCCCGTGAGACCTCCTTCTAGTATAGGACTGGTTTTTTCTGAAAGCAGTTGATTTCTTTTCCCCTTAGAACTTAAAAAATACCTTTGAATTTCATTGGTTAGGCCCCTTTCTGATGTTTTCCAGCCACAGAAGCCTTCATGGCCTATCTGGGCTCCTATCCCAGCATATTAAGGCTTTCTCCTCATTGTGGGTTTTCCCCTTTGTAATAGCCATCCCTCCTTCTGGGAAGCCCCCCAGAAAGCCTGGGCACACTGAAATCAACCATCAGAAGGCACCACTTGCGACAGGCTCCAACAGGTATTGAGACCTATGCGTGTTCCTCAGAGCTTGGCACACAATTGAAACACTTCGAGCTGATGATTGGGACCCATGGGTGTCATTTCGTATGTGGGCCCTGCTGTCTCTGTAATGACTGTTGACAAGTTGGAGTACAAGACTTTTTACTGATTGCTGTGCTCTTTCCCTCCCTTCTCCTTTCAGAGTGTAAACAGTTCTGTTCCTATCCTGAATTCCAAGGATCCTATAGATAGAATCATCGAGTTTGTTCCCACAAAGGCCCCATATGATCCTCGGTGGATGCTAGCAGGCCGCCCTCATCCAAGTATGTATATGTTTAAAGGTTCTGTGGAGCCCTGACCCTCAGCATTTCAGTTGTTCTTTGCAATCACAAACCAATTTCTGCACAATAGCACGTGACATAGAAAACAGCTACTAAGTGCCTGGAAGTAAGGGAAGTCTGAAAAATGATGTGTCTGAAGAAAAAGGTGGAAAGTTCTTCAAGAACAAATGAAAAATAATGAGATGAGACTTACAGTCAGCCATTGAGTCATGAGCACTGTGATCACTCATAGATTTCTTCTATTTCTTCTGCTATTAAAGCATTTATTATTTAATGAGTTCAAAGGCTTTAAAACAGTTACATAACAGCCATAAAGTCATAGAACTATGGGACCAGAATCTTGGATCATTTTGTTTCTATAAACAAATTAATCAGACCAGTTCTAGAAAAGGACTTTGAGACCCCCCCTCAGCGTACAGTGTGACTATACTTTCCTCAAGCTACTGCTGAGCACCCACCCTGCACGCACCCTTCTCTTCTTACAATATTGGTAATAGTGTTGGCACCTAGTTATTCATGTAAGACCATTTATTTCATGAAGAGACTGTCCAGAGCTTTTAGTTTTATAAGTACAGAGAACAAGTTCTTCCTCCATGTTTATCGAACATACCCCTCTGCCTTGGCCTAATTTAATCTAACTTTAAAAACAAAAACAAAGGTAACTCCATATAAGGCAAATGTACCTTTTCATTTGTTAGTCTGCTTGGCTATTTTTACAAACTACACTTATTAGGAAATTCTTCTGTGAAGCCCCAAGTCCCTGTGCTACATTTTTAATCTATTTTTTCAGGTTGTTTGAGAAAGTCTTTAAAGTCCTTTGCATGTTTATTGCAACTATTTCAAAGAAAGGCTGTATCTTAAAGAAGAGTGGAATGTAGAAGTAATTAAACCTGAGTCATTGTGATTTTGTTGGGAGAGGCAGAGGTCTTCATAAGAAAGACTTAATAAACCTGTGTGGACACCCACTCTAAGCCAGGTGGGATGATAAAGCACTTTTATGTACATTATCTTATTTGGGCCTCCTAACTCTCAGAGATACAAAGAGATCGTCATTTTACAAGCTCAGAGAAGTTAAATGATTTGTGCAGGGTCACACAGCTATTACTTAGAAGCTGGGGCTTCATCTGAAGCCTAATTATAGATAGTGTAGAAAAATCACCAGAGGAAGGTTGATTTCAATTTAAAATTTTACCTGTTGTCTTCAATGCCTTTTCTTATTAATCTTAATAAAACTAAATAGTTTTTCTTACATAGCCAGAAAAACCATCATAGTAATCTTCTCCCTACCTTTTGTTGTTATACCATTATTATGGTAAGAACTATGAGCCTCAGATAAAATCCAGGACCTTTCTGGGAAGATTCAGAACAAGATTCAGTGAGTGTTCTCCCTGGAATTATGGGAAGCCATTTTAGCTGGCCCCTAAGTTCTACTTTTAAACTGAACATACCCTGCTCTTTGAGGGCATTAACTCCACCCCAGGATAGTCATAGCCCCCCAGTCAACATAGACAGGAAGTTGTTTTGTTTTAATGTTTTATTATTTTTAGAGAGGGGGGAAGGGAGAGAGGGAGAGAGATATCAGTGCATGGTTGCCTTTCACCTGCCTTTCACCTGGAGACCTGGCTTGCAACCTCATTATGTGCCTTGGCTAGAAATGAAACCAGTGACCTTTGGGTTCTCAGGCTGGCGCCTATCCACTGTGCCACCAGCCAGGGTGGAAGGTTTTTTAAAGGAGAAAACATTTCCATTTTGAAATGAATTTTGTAATTCTAAATCATTGTTATTGAAGTGCGAATCATAAAATGATATAAGCATATGAAGTGAAAATTACAATATCCTGATGCATTCAGAAATTTGGCTTAGAACCATCATCAAAAAATTGAGCTCTCTTTCATGGGGTAAACAGATGCGTGTGGGCACGTGCTTGTGTGTGTGTGTGTGTGTAGGTGGGCATCATCTTAGCCATTATTAATGAGATCCACAGAATAAAATGGAATTTGTGATAAACTAAGTTTTCTGGATTTTGAATAATATTTTTTCATCGACTCCCTAGTAATTCATCCTGCTGTCTATGTGCAGCTAACACTCGCTCCCAAATCGAGTGACTTCAGATTTTAATTTAGTGGAAACGTTAAAGAAAGCAGATGATTCCCTGTGATAAGTTAAAGCAGATATCTTCTAGGTGAAAAGTTAAAGTCATTTATTAGAGGAGATAGTGCTGTGATATTCTTCAAACTGACGCCCAACACGAGACTAGAATCTAAACGATCGGCTTTGGGCTCATGATAGAGAGATAATTTTGAAATGGATGATCACATTTTACACTGGGGCCATAGAGGCAAGGAATGTAGAACACAGTAATTACAAGTTTGGTCTTGATAAAACACTCTCCATCCTGTTTAAGTCAGCAGAGGTTAGCTTGCTCGGATCGCCACTTTTAATTGGTTTTGGACTTGGGTTTTTAGGGGGCGGAGGGCCATGTTCAAATTAGAAGAATCACTGAGAAACCATGAGCAGAGCGGGCAAGCTAGGAAGTTATTTGCAGAAGCTTTTGTGGGGCCCTGGTCAAACATGGATACCTGTGGAGCAAAACATTCTTTTTTCCCTAAACTAAGATGTTGAAAGTTATGTGTATTGAGAGTAAAGGAAATTCTATGTGCAAGGGAGGTTAATGGCATTGAGTATGTGCATCTTAACTGTTACATTTTCTCTTATTTGTCAAGAATATGTGGGCATGGCCCTTCCTTGTGGAAAGATTATACTTTGTCAGCTGTAAATAAAGTGGATATATATCTCATTGCTTTTCTAGCAGAAAAGCTGAGCACCTTTTCATTTCCCCAAATTTGGATCCTTATCTGATCATTAATAGTTACCATTTGGCTGTCTTCAGCTTTCCATTAAAAGAAAATCAAACAAAGTTGTGAGCTGAGTTTTAAAATAGAAATAGAAAGTTTGAAAACATCTTTAATGACTTGACTACCTTTCTACAAATGTTGGTGTTTTTGGAAAAAAAAAAAAAACTTATTTACTTAAAAGCAATGCAAACTCTCCACTAACTGAATCCCGCCGTTTAACAATAAATGATGCTTTCGCTGATAAATGGGTCTTTTTATGCAGTCTAGCAAATGAAATGGGAGATGATGTCAGAAGGCGGACAAACACGCAGTTGCCAACGCTTCCATCTATTATACTGTGGTTAGAAACACAAAAAACTCCCCAAATAATCCCCCAAATCCAACCTTAAGTTTGCCAATTCCAATGTGTTTTTAATGGATTGACTGTCTTTTCTCTCTTGTTTTCTTTCTCTTCCTTCTATAGCCCAGAAAGGTCAATGGTTGAGTGGATTTTTTGACTATGGGTCTTTCTCAGAAATTATGCAACCTTGGGCACAGACAGTGGTGGTTGGCAGAGCCAGGTAAGACCTCTCTTGTTCTGGAAGCTCTTTTCCTCCCAACTGAAAACAGCAGTGGCAATGTTCTTACCAATACTGCTCTCTTAGGTTAAACTTCTACAACTACTGGATTATGATCACGTCCAAGGCAGCAGAACTGGAGGACTGGTTCCCAGTAGTCATCTTGTGTGTCGTTTCAACGATGCATTTAATATCAAGTCTGGTTTTGACAATATTTCCTTTTCTAATGCTGAGAGAAAAGCTATCTGGGGGCTGTAAATAGCCATAGCCCACCAGCAACCCTCACCTTCCCCAAGACCATTTTCTTTCAGAAGCAGGTGATAAGTGGGTCAGTTCCATCTACTTCTCTATGTAAATTGAAAGAAGTTTCTTCATGGCATCTAGATGATTTAAGTAACAAAGGCATTATCCTGGTTTATCACCACGTTAGAATTACAAAAAAAGTTTACCTTTATTTTCCAAGTGGGAAATTGAAGTTTCTATTAAATTTTAATACCCACTCTAAGAAGTGCTTCACTCAACAGCAAGCTCTGCACGAAATAATCTGCAGCACTCTCCATAGCGAGCACCTGCCAAGGCTGATCTTAATCTCCTCCTGTACTGCAGAGGCATGCTGCCCCAGGGACCCACATCTGGAGCGCACCTTCCTCTCGGGGCAATCCGTTTTTCTTATCTTGGCGGAAAGTGGCACCAGCTCAAGATTCTCAAACATGCCACGTTGGGTTGAGATTTAGATTCTAGCCTTGGAAATAATTCTAGGCTTTGTAGTTCCCTCAGTCCAGCAGGTCAGCACGTCTCATGCTGCCAGGGACAAGGAGCCATCGGATGGCAAGTCCCTTAGACAGGATCTCCCGCTGTGTCTCGAAGAGGCAGGCCTGGATTCAGCCCAGACTGACACCTACAGGGACTAGCTCCCGCTTTCTCCTGGTCTCGGGTCTTCTCTCTACACCCAGGCTTCTGGGTCCCTGTGAGAATGATGCATCTCTGTGCCTGGTAAAACTCCCACCGGGGAGGGGGAGGTGGGGATGCACTAGAATGCCAACGGTCCCACCCAGGACCTGTCAGCTTGCTGTAGAGGGTCTACACTCAGACCAACTTTTCTGAAAATTTGTCTCCTATCTTTTCTGCTTCAGTTTTCCTGTCTAAAAAAAAAAAAAAAAAAAGGACAGATTTTAAACGAAAGCCAAACCTCTGTTAAGGTCCTTAAGATCCTCCCACGGGAAACAAGAGAATAACGTTGTACACTTGAGATTGGGAGAACAGGGACTGTCCACGGGCAAGATCAGTCAGGCTTGGCTTTGGTTCTTCTGCCATTGTTGATTGCAGCACTCGCTGTGGCTCCTTCCTTTCTCCCCATCTGATGAGTTCTGGGCTTCCTGCTCCAAACACACACACATGCTCACCAGTATATAAAACACAAATGGAGCTAGCTTCTTTCCAAAGCAATGGCATTTCAAGAAATAAATATAAATGTATTCTTCTGGGATTGTTACTGTAAGTGCTGCCAAAACTCATCTTTGGTATGTATGTTTGGAATATGTGTGCTATTGGCTGTAAATTGTCTTTTATTATTCCATGGCACCTTGTCCAGGGACACACTATAAAACAAGATGTAGCATCTTCATGTGCTAGCCTGATAAAATTTATATGAAGTATAATAGAAAACAGAAGTTGTTCTGAGCTGTTCTCAAGTTCAATAAATAACTGTAATACTTGGATAAAGATGTTCTTTATTAGGTCACATGGGCCCTAATATATAAGTTATAAGTTACCGATTTAGGGTGGCTTTTGCAATTACAAGTTTCCAGTTGGATTGTTAATCATTGTGAACAGAAATATTTCTAAACCCTCCTGTGTACCTCCTGCTCATTGTCTGGTTGTCTAGAGGGCTTTTGATTCTGATTCAGTGCAGGCAAGTGACAAGGGGGTGGGTGGTCCCCACTCAGGCTCCTGTCAGGCCTCTTGTGATGATAAGAATCCATTTCCAGTAGCCAATGTAACAACCAAAGACCATCCTTCATGGAAAAGTTTGTTATGGAGCTGCTTGGGGGAATGAGAGACTATAACCCATCCCAGCCCCAACCCCAAGGAATGCAGCCAAGAAAGTAGAGATTGAATTACATTTCCAAGTAAGGACTCACCCTGTACATTGCAGTGTTCTCTCTCTCTCTCTCTCATTTTTACTAGTTGGGAGGGTATCACAGACATACATGCAGAGGTTTTGAGCTCTGGAATGGTTTGTAAATTTATTATTTTTTAAAGATTTTATTCATTATTTTTAGAGAGAAGGGCAGGGAGGGAGGAAGAAAGGGAATGAAGCATCAATGTATGGTTGCCTTTCATTTCCCTCCAGCTGGGGACCTGGCTGGGGACCTGGCCTGCAACCTGGTTATGTGTCCTGGCTGGGAATCAAACCAGCAACCTTTGGTTTTGCAGACTGGTGCCATTCCACTGTGCCACATTAGCCAGGGTCAGTTTAAAAAATTAATGTAGCTTGGAAATTAAATACATACTTCTAATACAGATCACCTGTTTCACCAAGATTACTAGTCAAAGTCATCCCTGCTGCATTGCTCTTGTCCAATGAAGAAGGAAGTTATTGAACCACCTTCCTATGCTTGGCACATATTTTTCTTCATCCCTGTAACACACCTATATACTCCCCATCCACACTCGATGGTGAGACCTACTGCACCCTCAAATCTTATCTCAAACCATGTCATTAGTACTCCAGAAAACTGCAGCTCTATTTCAGTAGTGCTATCATTTAATAAAAACAATTCCTGCGAGTTTAAAATTCCCACTACCTTTTGGACCACTTCCCTCTATCTTCACTAAAGCGAGGCTTTGGGGTAAACCAAGAAAGTTCACTGGGCAACCACGGAAATGTCCATGTGCACATGTATGTGCATATGTTCATGCTAGGCCATCCAGCCTAAGTGCTGGGTCTACCCTAGCACCACCCTTGAGTTGAAGTTATCCTGTGGGGGGAACTGGTATTATTCTGAGGGTAATTTCCCACCATATTTATAAATGTTTACTGTATTCACCAAATCCAAAATCTCACATTGTACCCCTAGGTGAGTCAGATTTCCCCCTGCTCTCTGTATTTGTTTCTAGTTTAGTTTGTTTTTTTCCCCAAATATTTTGATGTGGGATCAGAAAATAAATGACTAGCTGTAGTGTTGACACACATTAGGTTCTATGTGGCTCATTTTTTTCCAGGCTAGGAGGATTACCTGTGGGAGTAGTTGCTGTAGAAACCCGAACAGTGGAACTGAGTATCCCGGCTGATCCTGCAAACCTGGATTCTGAAGCCAAGGTAGGTCCCCTCGAGTCCTGCTTGCATGGAGCAGTGTGTCCCTGCTGCAGAGCCTGGGGTGCAGTGCATTGGGTACAGGGGTGCATTGCAAACCACCAATTTCAGAGGGGAGGGCAGTCAGCAGCCTTGAGTGACTTCAGACCATCATGTGCTCATTTTCAAGGTGACTCTAAATGTGCTGCAAGATAAATTCTGCCTGAAAAATTAAATAGGCCTTTCCAGTTGTCTCGTTGATACTGGAAAACAGCCTACTTTTGTGGGGGGTGGGGTCTTATAGAAAGGCAGCTGAGACCATGCTGAGTCCTCTTTGGCTCTAGATTCTCTGAATACACCCACAGAAGAGCTACTCCTAGAATTAATCATGGAGGAAGTTACTCAGCAGCGGCACATCAGGCGTCTGTTGGCTAACCACAGTATAAGGAAAGCCACATTAAGCACAGAGGTGAAAAGGCTTGGAACCTGTGTACAACTGGTCACTTTGAGGAGTAATGTAGTTGAGGGTAAAGTTGCCCTTGGAAGCCTAGAGGAAGGATCCTGAGAATGCATTTTCCATTAGGCTCAGTGAGGCTCCCCGCTTTTGAATAAAGAGTGGTGGTGGCAGCAGGACTCAAAAAGATGAGTGTTTAACGAAGTCAGAGATTCGGGATCTTCTTTTTCCTGCTTCAAAGGACATCTTGATGATGAACAGCAGTTTTTATTTAATTTGACTTTGAATTATTAATTCGTCAAACCTTATTCATCTGGGAGAACTTCCCCCTCCAACGGTGTTGTTAATTGTCTTCCTCTCTTATTTTCCCTAACAGATAATCCAGCAGGCTGGCCAGGTTTGGTTCCCAGACTCTGCATTTAAGACCTATCAGGCTATCAAGGACTTCAACCGTGAGGGGCTGCCTCTGATGGTCTTCGCTAACTGGAGAGGCTTCTCTGGGGGGATGAAAGGTGATTGGCCGGTCTCTGGGCTGGAGGGGCAGGACTGAGTCCCCTGAACCCTGAGCCTGGTGGGAGGAAGGGTTTGTGTTGGGCAGAGCCTATGAGTGTCTTGGCAGCCCATCACCCTAGGCTTTGGGGGAATTATGTACCTTTTGAGATATCTCCTGAGTGGCAACTTGAATGAAAAAATTCAATATGTTTTACAGTTCCATCCAACATATCAGAACAGTCTGCCAGCGTTATCTAGGTGGACTGCTGTTATGGATTAGCTTTCACAGGTGAATGATGGTCCAGGAGAAATATGATTGTACTAGTCTCTGTCCCTCTTTCCTGGGCATACTTTTCATTGCCGTTACTCTTTAACACTCCACAATGCCCAAGACAGATACTGAAATTAGCCTTTCCCAGAAGAAAATGAACCAAGTCTGTACCAGAGGCTGTTCTTTGTGATAATTTGTGATATGTTCTATTATTATCCAACAACAGCCCTGGGCCTATGGCTCCAGCATGTTAGACCATTATTATAAAGGCTCTGCTCTGCGCTATGGGAAACGCTTAGTGATTAGGCAGCCAGTGTCCCCACTTACTGAGAACCCTCTGTGTGCAGAAGCACGGTGCAGTTCAGGGAGCCATGCCAGAAATGCTCTGCCTCTTTGAGCACTGAAGCTCTCTCTCCAATGGCCAGAGTTTCATGGCCATCCTGAGGCCACACCTACATGCCAGGAAAGGATGAGTGTGCTGACGAGCGTCACAGAACTCAGGGTTGTAAAGTGGAGTTGTGTGGGTTAGAGGAATGGAAAGAGGGAGGAATTGGTACTGCTGGAGTAAGTGGAGTGACCAGAGAAGGACGTGTGAAATGTGAAAGCATGAAGTCTCAGTAGAGCACCCAGAAATGCCTTGGGGAAGGAGCGTCCCCAGCTCTGAGGGAGGAAGCCTGACAAGTTACCCTTTTGTAGATTATCAGTTGTGTGTGGAGAGATTAGAGCCTTGTGCCAGCATCTTCCCCTTACCTGGCCAGGAAAAGCTCTGCAAGACCAGGCCTTCCTGGTATAATGAAGAAGACAAGAGTGGTTTTTGTTATTCTAGTTGAAAAGTTCCCCTTTGCCCATATTGGCTAGAGAACTACTGCATTTTACACTTTTCTTAGGGGAAACGTAGACAATAAACACAAATCAATGTTTGTATCCTTTCGTAGACTATCAAAGTAAAACGTTTTTTGACCAAGATAATAAATTAGTGGTAATACCATGAGCTATTGAGGGTATAGGTTAAACAAGTCAATCCTGCATATTTTTATTGAGTTCCTATGTGCAAGGAACTATGCTAGCTACTGCAGACCGAACAAAAATAAGTCAGAAACAGACATTGCCTCAAGGAGTTAGGAAAAATGTCTTGGAAAGAATTATAAAGCCCTAATGTAGAAAGTGTAAACAAAATATTCAAAAGAGAATGATACTATATTAAATTTGGGGAGAAGGGACCTGAAACCCCGTGTGTGTGTGTGTGTGTGTGTGTGTGTGTGATTTAGCATCAGATTTCACTTGATCCCCAATTTCTTGGCTATAAGATTTACATTACATATAAGGCCCTGGCTGGTGTGGCTCAGTGGACTGAGCGCTGGCCTGTGAACCAAAAGGTCGCTGGGTCAGTTCCCTGTCAGGGCACATGCCCAGGTTGTGGGTCAGGTCCCCCGTTGAGGAAGTGTGAGAGGCAACCACACATTGATATTTCTCTCCCCGCTTTTCTCCCTCTCTTCCCCTCTCTCTAAAAATAAATACATTAAAAAAAAAAAAAAAAGATTCAAGAATGCAGTGCTATTACTTCTTAGTTATATCTCTCCTGGAGAGCCATTACAAATCCGCTCCTCCTGGCATTACTTAGGGCTCAGTCAGCCTGGCTATTTTGCCTAAGTTCCGAGTTCAAGAGTTTGCCTTGTGTCTCTTGTAGGAAAAGTTTTAATTCTGCTACATGTTTTGGCTCAGGCCTAAATTGGCTGCCAGCCCTTTAACAATAACAGCGACAATTAAGATTAATTAAGCTCTTTTCACGGGAAACTGTGGCTAACCATTTCACATGCATTATCTTACATAATCATCACAAGAAGCACCTCTAAGAGGTAGGTCATTATCTGCAATTTACATAAATTGAGGCTTAGGTTAAGTAAATATGCCGAGATTATTTAACTAAAAGTGACATATTTGGGAAAGGAACACAGATCTGTTCGACTTTCTGTAGAACACTTGGCTGAGTTTTAAAATCTTGAACCAGGCTAAATCTACTAAAATATTCCCAGAATAGAGAAACTAGGTCCCTGAGAAACTTATTATTCACCTATCTCCCCTCTACTTTGGAGTTGTCCTTGATTATTGTGACAAGAGCTTAGAAAACAAGTTATGGTTCTTTAGTATAGTAAAACGAGCATAACAATACTTATCATTTTAACAATTTATAAGTGGACCATTAGCAGCATTATTATATACATTCACCATATTATATAACCATGACTCACTCTCTACACATATACCTAACTTTTTCATCATCCCCAACATAAAATGTGTACCCGTTAAACAATAACTCCCCTTTTTCCCTTCCCCCTTGTCCCTGGGCAAAAATGAGTGATGGCCTGATACAGGGCCAGCTCTGTTTTCTGAATTTTGGTGCTGCTGCATCTGTTTACACATCACTTAAGAGGAAAAAAAGCTTTGGGGAAGGTGGAGAACAGTGTGAAAGGAGGTGGCAGAAAGTGCATTGCCTTTCATATTTACATACAGGTCAGGATGTTTTCTCCATATTATCTCATGTAACGGCACCTAAGCTGAGAGTCATTCCACATCCCTTGGGGAGATGTTTGCAGTTTGGTTTCAGTGCTGGCTGGGGATTATGCAGGGAGGGAAAATAAACAATTATGCCATCCCCCAGTGCACACAAACACACAGCCAGGAGCCGACTGCACTGTGGGTAAAATGGCTCCAAAATTGTGTGTAATGAGTAGGAAAAGATTAGAGACAGCTCTTGCTATGCTGAAAATTGACATTAGTGGAGGGGGGGTGGGGAAACTCTTTACTAGTCGGCCTAGGAGGTCTAATTCGAGTAGTAAAATATAAATAAATAAATAAAAGCATGTCAAGATGGTATTGGTGCTTTTTTTCCAATGAGCTCTATCTGGCCGCAAGGCTATTCAGCATAATGCAAAATTAAATTATAAAAACTGGCTGAATATTTAGATGGAAGAGCCATTTGGAAGCAGTTTATTTAGACGAACCGGCAATGACCCACAACAGGGAGACATCAAGCGTGAAATTTACTAGAAATTAGCACCAGGGTCCCAGCCTCAGCATGAATAGCTTGATAGGATGCAAATCCCAATGATATTAAGCCGCCTCGCTGCTGGTGCTACAGGGTCACTCTCAGTTGGCTTTTCATGTTATACTTATTATTTTTTCCTGGGACAGGTTATAAATAACAATAAAAAAAAACACATTTATTGAAAACTTTAACTGGAATGAAAGTGTTTTAAAGTCCCTGATTACTTGGGTGTTGAAATACAGTGTCAGCCAGGCATAATGAACGCAGGAGAGACATTATGTGTGTGCAGCTTGTGTGTGCCTAGTATCTACCTCCAGCTTCTCACAGGTCATCTCTTCCCAAGTAAATACAATCTGTTCCAGTTTCGAGGTTGTGGGGCGCTGTGGACACACCCTACCTCCTGGTACATGTGGCAGCCACAGTTTATCCACGTCTTGTAACAATGAAGGCCCTAAGCAGGGCTGGTGTCTGTATGCTAAGAACACACTGGAAAGGCTTGCATGATCGCCATTCATGCAGATGTTTTTACTCAGAATGCGTAGAAGGCTCCAGCTCCCGCCTCTCCAATGAAGAACCTATCAGTTTTTTTCTCTTCCCAGTTGCATTTCTTATGGCATGAGGATTGACAGTCAGCGTATGCATAGCTTTAAAACTCCCTAGACTGATGTCTAGCCTAAATCCTTAGGAATAGCCCGTCCCTTGCTATGCTTGGCTGTGATTTTGCTCAGTCTCTTAAATACGGATTTCAGACAAGTGTGCATCAGATTGTTGCCCAGTGCTTCAACCTGCCTTTCAAAGTGTATGGTGTGGTTCTCTGATTCAGTATGAGCCTGTATTTATAGAGCTTGTTTGTGTGTGTGTTTGTCTATATTTCAATAGCCTTTGTTGCTTTTTGGATGTTTTAATAGTTGAATTGTCGGGTCTGCTGGTGTTGGAGGTGAGATGGAGGTACTGTTTTCAGTCCCCAGTTGTCAGCTGTAATCAACCTTGTTGCTTCTTTTTTTTTTTTTTAATAAAGATTTTATTTCATTATTTTTAGAAAGAGGGGAAGGGAGAGAGGGAGAGAGACATCAATGTATGGTTGCATTTCACCTGCCTCCAGCTACAGACCTGACTGGAGACCTGGTTTGCAACCTGGTTATGTGCCCTGGCTGGGGAATCGAACCAGCAACCTTTGGGTTTGCAGGCCGGCACCTTATCCACTGTGCTACCAGCCAGGACCCTTGTTGCTTCTTTTCTGCCCAGTCTTGGGGCCTGAAGATAATTGTTTGGCCACCACATATGAACTGGTAGTATCATTAGTACAGTTTCTGACATTTTTGACTATATAAAGAATCTAGGCAAAATTTAGAACTAGTGAATCATTTATTCACATCTCTTCTAGTTTCTGTTTTGCTCAGCCATTGAGTCAGTTGCTAGAATGCAGACCTCAGCCTCATGCACCTTCCATGCAGTCAGAATGATGAGTTAAGAATGAGGTAGCAGCCCTGGCTGGTAGCACAGTGGATAAGGCGCCGGCCTGCAAACCCAAAGGTCGCAGGTTCGATTCCCCAGCCAGGGCACATAACCAGGTTGCAAACCAAGTCTCCAGTCAGGTCTGTGGCTAGAGGCAGGTGAAAAGCAACCATACATTGATGTATCTCTCCCTCTCTGCCTCTCTTCCTTCCCCCTCTTTCTAAAAATACTTAAATAAAAAATCTTTTAAAAAAAAAAGAATGAGGTAGCAGAAGGTGGGCTTGAGATCCCAAAAGATCTGGGTTTGAGTCTTAGCTCTGCCACTTATTTAAACCTCAGTTTACTCACCTGTAACTTGGATATAAGAACAAGATGGTGTTCTGATGACTAGATAATTTGTGTATGTATATATAAAATAAATTTATATATACATGTATATATAAAATCATTCTTCTTGGCATTCAGATAACTAGCCTTGATGATGAGAGAGGGACCAAAGTCCTCTTCACTCACCTTCAGCTTCATCCCAAACTATTGGCATAGACTAAGAAATCACCTTTTTAAAATTGATTAAATGGAAGTACATTTTAAATGAAGTACCCCCCACTTTCTTTTGGGGGACTTGGGTCTATTCATCATAGATAATACAGAGACAGATTTTGATGTA
This sequence comes from Noctilio leporinus, assembly GCA_004026585.1. NCBI lineage: Eukaryota > Metazoa > Chordata > Mammalia > Chiroptera > Noctilionidae > Noctilio > Noctilio leporinus. The sequence continues at coordinate 78,255 of PVIW01004579.1, read as the reverse complement.
GATGTATCTTGAGCAAACAAGTGAATGGAGAAGCTAGAAACCTTCACTTCATTTATCTCTAACTTACTTTTTCTTTCTCACATAGGATGACTACTTTTATGCTGTTTTCTGTGGTTTTAGTTCTTTATCAGTGCCTCCCATTTCTTCTCTAGGCACGGTATCGTCCAGGGTCACTTCTGTTGGTTGCTTGTTCTGAGACTGGACACTCGGCAGCATGGAAAACTGTACTGCTAATTACACAATTATTTCATTATGTAGCACTGACTGAAATACCCACTAAAGAATTGATTTAGTCAAAATAATTTGAACTGAGCAATTATTTTCATAACCACAGAATTAGCGTAAAGCGCTTCAAGTCTTTTATTCCCTGCTCTTCATACAGCAGTTGTGTAATTAGCAGTAAATTTTTTTGGTCTTTGCTTTCCTCCCAAAGGAATAAATGTGTCTTTCCTCTGATCATATGTGCTGAATATATGATCATACACATTCCCCATAGAGTAGGGAGTATTTTGGGGGGTAAAAGCTGAATTTTTGGAAGTTCTGAAGTCTTCACAGACTTGCAATAAACTGTGCTCACTGAGAGTCTGTACTGAGAGCCATTTTTACTTTGGAGAAGGTGGCAGTTTAATTTGCCAGTTGCTACAGTGAAAGCCATTTTTATTTGCTTTTGCTCTTAACTTCTGGAAAAATGCTTCTTTGCTTTGGATTTTGAAAACTGATTTATTCCAAATTGAGATCCTCTCCTTGATAGGAAAGTTTGAACTTTGTTGAACCTGTTCTTTGGTGTTTAAAAGGGATCCATTGAAGTACTCATTAAACATCTGGAATCATAAACCTCAGACTCTAGCAACGTTTAGACTTCAATGAGCTAGGAAAAAGGAAACAGTTCATAAATTGTTGAGAAATAAATAACTGATCCTACTTTCCAAGGACTCACTTTATGTACCCGAGGTCCCTTTTCTTCAGGCTACTGCTGGCCTTGGGGATGTTACAAAGTATACTTTTTAGCAAAATGAAGAGGTGGCTCCTTCTTCCATGTGTCTGTGTATTTATTATATGCCAATAAATACATATGCATTTAAATTTTCTCTCACTGAAATCTTGATTTAAAAAAAAATGCAGCCTGTAAGAAATTAGTTTCTCTTTCTCACCGTGTTCTTTCCAGAGTGTGTGTATGTTCGTTCATTCAGCAGACACTTGCTGAGCACGGAGTGTGTTCCAGGCACTGGACAGGACCCCGGGGAGTCAAAGATGAAAGATGCAGTTTTTGAATGATTCTTTTCCATTAGCTGCACATATTAAGAGTTTATCATACTCTAAGTATCATGAGAAGAGTTGGAAGAGAGCTTGAATAGTTCCTTCAGAAAACTTAATGTAGTGAGAGAGGTCACATATTGACATGAAAAATACTCAACATTTGTAGAGCAGGTGTGAATTAATGTGGTGAGACTGAGCACAGAAGTTCAGGGAGCATATACCATGGATTGGCCATCCATAGGGCCTGCACACTGACTCCTGGGAAAGATCATGCACCTCTCTGTGCCCTTGAGGATTCCCTGGCATCTTGCATACACGCAGAGCTGCCTTTCTCTTTAGTCCTGAGGGTGACCAGACAGGACCTGGGGTAGCTGAACCCTCAGACCTGTCGCTTCTGGCCACCTCATGGAGGCACAAGGTACCGGAGAAATATTATTTTCTGTGGGTGCGGTGATGTGAACAGTGTTTGGAAGCTTTGTTTCTTAATTTCTAATTTGCCTGTTCTCTATAGATATGTACGACCAAGTGCTGAAATTCGGTGCTTACATCATCGATGGCTTACGGGAGTGCTCTCAGCCTGTGATGATTTACATTCCGCCCCAGGCCGAGCTTCGGGGTGGCTCCTGGGTCGTCATCGACTCCACCATCAACCCCCGGCACATGGAGATGTATGCTGACCGAGAAAGCAGGTAGCGCACCTTCCTTGTTTCCATTCACTGCCCCCGGGGAGCCTCTAGCTATCAGCTTCCTCCTGGAGGACAGTATAACTGAGAACTTTATTTGCGTCTGTCCGTTCCCAGAGGACTCCACAGTCAGAAAAATGGACTTCCCAAATAGTGTAAGTTGGCACAAGAAGGAAACCAGGCTGGAGCCAGACTCTTCTCAGTGTGACCCCCAACCCCAGGTTCTTTTATCACGGAGTCTTCTACTTCAGGCACCCCAAACTTGGAGAGACTCTTTTCTTAATTTGTTGTTTAGATATACGTGCCTCATCACTATCTCTCTCAGGGATGTGGGCAGAGGAGCTTTTTAAAGCAAGTTGGAGCAGAAGAACTGAATGGTTACTCTGAAGGTCCCGGGCCTCATCCGGATCTGCCGCTGACTAGTGGGAAACCAGGGGCAGTCCTCACTCGCCCCGTGCTCCTGCTCCTGGTCTGTGCCACGGCTGGGTGGTCTTGGAGGTCCACTGCAGTGCCCACATTCTGGGATTCCGCACCAAAGCTTCTCCCTGAGAGCCCAGGGTCTGCCTCTGGCATTCCAGACTTGAAAAACACAATGTTTGCAGTGCACAAAGACCTTCAAGAGAAAATCCCAGGTTTTTTGTTGGAAGGTGATACCTGAAAATCCTCAAGTAAAAAAGTTCCAGTACAGCTTCCTTCCATAATCTGCTTTCAGTCCTTTACAATGTAGGTGAATTTCACATCGTATTTCCTTGGCATCTTCTATGCCAATTCCTACATCCACTCATTTTATTAGAACACCTGTTTCTCTTTTCCCCAAAATGTCAGCCTCATACTGCAAAAACTGCTTAGGAGAGTCCAGTAGTTTTATTGTCAAACCATTAATTAGGCTTGTGGTGGGTGCTCAGGAATCTGTTACTTTTCCGTCCTAAACCAGCCCCTAACCTGATACCAGATCAAAGACAATCCCAATGCAGATTTGGAATGAGACTGGTTTGAAACCCACCTCTGTCACTTGTTAGACTTGCTATACCTTAGTTTCTTTACCTATAAGGTGAAGACAGTCATACCTGACTTCCTAGTGGATGTAGACAGGGCACAGGATGGCTGTGAAAATGTTTTATCTCAGCACTTAGAACAGTGCTATGCACATAGTAAGCATTAGCTGTGTTTTTTTTAATTTAATGTAAAAGTTTAGAAAAAAAGGTGTTTAGAGTAAGTTCCTCGTAATAGAACATCCTTAGTATACACTAGAAGTAACCTGAGAACCTTCACTTTGTCATTTCTGTGGCTGGAGGGAGACATGTCAGGCCAGGCCAAGCAGTGGAATGGCCTGAGTGCCACCAGCAGACTGACAGCTGTGTGGGGGGCTGATCAGCATGACCCCTCATTGTAGGCCTGAGTGCTGGAGGCTGTCCCCACCTCCCCCTGGAAAGCCATGGTCTGCTCTTGTCCTTATCCACGGTGGGTGGCAGAATCTGCTTCTTCTCCCTTCGAGAGGCATGGAGATGAGTGTGGTGATGAGAATTATTTTAACCAGTTTCTTGCCAGGCCTTTCTCATACCTCACGTAGATACTGCTCTGGTGCCTGCTTCTCCCCCTGGAAGTACTCCTGTACCATGGGTGGGCAAACCCATAATGAAGCTATTTCCTGGCCCGCAAATTGTAACTGGCCTCATTCTGTCGCCTCCTTCCTTCAAAGTGCCTCTGTTTCTGTTTTGTTATGTTTTCTTTTCTTTCTGTTCGATCCAGGGCATCAGTTCTGGAGCCAGAAGGGACAGTAGAAATCAAATTCCGCAGAAAGGATCTGGTGAAAACCATGCGTCGGGTGGACCCGGTCTACATCCACTTGGCTGAGCAATTGGGTATGTCTGCTTGTCCTCCTGGCAAATCAATGAGCCATTCAGCTGGTTTGTAATGAGTGCATTCTAGGCCAGGGGAAGAGGCACTGAAGCATTTGATCAAATTCATGATAATCTTTATTTACTGTCCTCTGTATGGTAAGAACCCTGGTAGCATGAAATAGTGTGTGTAATAGGAGGGAAAGTGGGCCCTAAAAAAGCAAAAGTCACCCGATTTTTCTTCTGATAGTTTCTTATAGTTCAAGTAGCCCATCTCGGGCTGGCGGCTAGCCTTATAAAGAATGGCTAGCTAAAGGCTGCCCTTGGGGCCAGGCTGCTCAGAGAATATGCCAGGTTTACATGCCCTGGCAGAGACAAGTGTCTGCTTGTCTCTGCACAAACCCGCCTCCTTTCTGAGGGGTGCGAGTCAGTGTCTTGGGACAGCAAAGCTGGACGCCTGCTCAGGCAGTGAGTGGTCTGGGCCACCCTGTGCTGGGGAAATGGAAGCACAGATTGTGCGCCGTTGCTTCCGGAAGCCGTGGCACCAGCAGCCCTGAAAGCATTGGCACTTCGTGCTTCCAGCCAGGGCTCTGTTGCTCATTTGTTTTTGCAGCTTTTGGAAGGCGCTTGCCATGTGAACTTAGGACCGAACAGTGGGAGCACAGTGTTGACTCCAGAGCCTGAATGAGTTTCAGATTCTTTTAAAACACTGGTTTTCTGCTCCGGCCTCCCGTGGAGCCCCTCTGTGTTAGTACAGATAATTGCTTGAGCTCCTTTTGCTTGTTGGTTTGGTTTGTTTTCAGAGAAGCAAGAAGAGTGTCTTTAAAAGGTAGCGAAATGCAGTGAATGGAGGGTGTAAAAAAAGAGAGATGGCTAGCTCATTTATGTTTCAAATAGTAATTTAATTAACGAAGGAGCATTTGTGGACTCCCTTTATCCCTACCACCTAGAGACACAAAACTTGCACATCCTGCGGTTGGAGCCCTGAGCCAGGTCGCTTGCCACACACGGTGACTCGAGTTACAAAAAACCCTGTTGTGTCCCATTGTCTGACATCAGGCAGCCACCACCAATAACTAGCCCACTGCAGCCGGATCCTTTTATGGAAAATGCACACATACCACAAGAAATGGGCAAAGTTTCTAAAATCTATTGCCACCCTGAGTTGTTGAGGTGGGTTTTTTTCTCTTTCTCTTCCAAACAGGATAATTATTTCTGACCAACCCCATACGCTTTAATTAAAGTAACTGCAGCTCAAGAGCAAGTTCCTCACAACTGTACACAGAGAAAGCTCTAAAAGCTCCAGCCGCTGATAAGCATCTCACTTAGATGGCGCATAATTGCTCCCAGCATCCTGCGATCGTTGCTGCTGTTTTTACCACTAATTCTGTACAAAGGCGCCAGTGCCGCAATTGTAGGACACAGCAAATTGCATAATTTTCTCTCTCTCTCTCTCTCTCTCTCTTTTTTCCCCCTTTTTTGCTGGTTTTCTTTCTGGCCAATTTAAAATTTGTCAAAGTCGGTCTTCTTCTGGATCACTGCCCTTTGATATTTCGTGCACTCCATTTGCCACAAACAAGCCGCAGGGCCCCAGTTCATGCTGACTCTAGCAGAAGCAGAGAGAGCTCCATTTATCTTACACTGCCTGCTGAATTCCTGCTCATTAACGGGGGGTTCACTGCCTCTTTTTAACCCCCCAATGGCTGTTATCATCCCTTCAGAGCAACTGGGTGGTGGGAAGAGGGATCCTCTCTGACATCTGTTTGTAGCGCGGCCGATGGTGAGGGGTGCGGGGTGGAAGCTTTCTGCTCTTGGAGGAAAGGGACCTCACTCCCCCTCACCCAGCACCTTTCCACTTTTGAAACATAGGATGAGGGGAGGGAGGAGATTCCCAAGTGATGGCCGTTTAATCATTTGTTACAAATCACCTCATTATCAATTGACTGTCTGCATTAAAGAAAACCCTATTTACTTAACCTTGACCAAAATGGCAGCAGAGAAAGACTCCTTAGTCTGCTGGGAACCCGAGCAGTGGGTGAGGATTGGGAACAACTGGGGGCCAGCCTTGGTTACGTTGCCTGCAGGTAACTTGTTTAGTGTCTCTGAACGTTGGTTTCTTCATCAAGAAAGTGGGGATGACACTCCACCGTAGCTAACTCAAGGATCTGATGAGCCTGTGTTGGCTTTCAGTCTGCAAAGCTTATTTCCAACATGGGGATCGGCGTCATGTCCCTGCCACCCTCCTCAGCTGCAGATGGCTGTGTCTGGTACCAGGCACTGTCTGTGGCTTAGGTCTGCTTTTGGAGCCGGTGGTACAGGGAAGGGAATAGGAAAGGCACAGAAGGGTCCTGTCTCTCAGGCGTCTGCAGGCTTCACAGAGGCTGTGCCCAAGTGTCAGCAGGGAGGCAAGGGGACGTGTGGGGACCCAGGTCCTCAGAGCGTCCTGTGGCTTTTGGCCCCTTCCTTCTTCAGCTCCTGGAACCAAAAGCTGCCGAACTGCTTTTTCACAAAGTGGGTAAAAATGGCCTCAGGTTCCAGATTGGGAGACTGAGGAGAAAAGAAGAGCTAAATGAATCCTAGATGATGCAAAATAAATGTACAGTGGAGCCCGGGGTAAAATTCTGGGTCCGTGTGTGCTGCTTTTCTCCAGATTTCTTCAGACCACCTCAGCTAAATACTGAGCCTGATAAAAATTAAACAAGAATTCTTTCCCCTTGTGATCTAAAGCCAATTCCACTGAGAAAAATCAGATATAGGAGAAAGCCTGTAGGGTGGGCATTAGCCCGTGTTCCCAATCTCTCCTCAAACCTTCCTCTGCATCAGTGGGATGGGGAGGGGGGGCATTGTCTGATCCCTTAGACAAACCACGCACAACTGATTGTTCAAAACACAGTTATTATTTATTCTCTCAGGACAATGAGAAATGTTTAATTTCTAAACAGCTAATGTCATCTCCAGATTTTTTATTTTTTTTAAAAAAATGACCTTTGTCATTTTACATACTTATTTTAGGTAGGAAGGTGGTGAATAACTAGTTTGCAGTTCTGTGATTCTGTAACAGTGAGGATGGAAGCAGGCCATACATTAACTCTTGACAGAGGTAAAGGGAAGACTCACCTCAGAAAGAGATGGGATGTCAGCCCAGATACCCAACCGAGTCCGGCCATGCTCGCCTGGCTCTGTCCCTGGCTTCTCAGCACTGGGGCGAGGCTGGAGCCCATGTGGGAGGGTTAACATCCTACTGTTCTGGTTGCCTTAAGGAAATTAAATTACTTCTCTGGAAATAGACCCTGAGCCCAACAAGGGCGACTTTGTGTCTCTGTGATGTCCTATCTCACAGAGATAGAAGTGGGGAGAGTGGCCATGGAGCAAGACCGCCCTCCTGCCCGGCCTTCTGAGTCTGTGACCTGAGGTCCCTTCCTGGATCCTCACCTTCCTCCCACATTCAGAAGGAAATAAATGACTAATCAATTTAGACAGAGAGGAACTGTCCAGCTCAAGTGTGAAGCAACTGTCACTGCCCTGGTCCCTCAGTATGAAGAGCCCCTGGGCAAAGGAGCCGCTCAGTGAGACTTGATCCTGTTCCAGCCTCTCAGCCGTGGCCGGTCCCCAGGCGGCCGCGCCCTGGTGTGGGCCTGGTCACAGGCAGACAGTGCCAGCTGGGCTCGGCCCGGCCTCTGCAGCACCCACACACCTAGTCCAGGGCACCGGGGCGCAGCGGGGGTGTGGCGGCTGCAGGTGAGGATAAATGGTAACAGTCTACAGCCAGGGCGACAGGAAAGGGACGCTGCTGGGTTAAGGCGCTGTAGGCACTGAGCTGCTCTGCTGGCAAAGGTGACCGAGGTGTCTGAGCCGTGTGTGTTTCCCCATCTCTGTCCATCTCCAAGATGCTGTAGCAGAAAAGAGCCCAAGTCACCTGTTGGAGGCTGAAAGCAGCATCCTTACTAGAAAGTTGAGACTAAGAAAGAAAGAAGTTCAAGTGCCCATGCCTGGGAAGTGGCTTCTAGCCCTGTCACCTGTGCTCCATGGAGTGTCCCCACTAGAACCATGGCCACCAAGCACTGGGCCCGGGGTAGGCAGGCCACTGAGAAACGATGTAAGGTTTTCTATCGTGAAGGTAGAAACTGCGGGACCGTCCCCTCCCTTAACTTGGCAGCAGTTTACAGCCTACCTCATCACCCTGGTTCCAAAGCTCTTTGGTCTGATGCAATTTAGCACAACAGTGACATTTTCCAGGAGGGGAGGGGGTCATTTTGGTCTGCTCCGCTAGGCAGGCTGTGTTTACAGAAGCACCTGGGCACACCCCTTCCCAGGAAACAGCGACCCACAATTCCGCCAGGCCCACAGGACCCGGCAGGCGTTGCCTCAGATCGAACCAAGCGTCCGCCTGCCTGGAGGCTGTCACCAGGGCGTCTGAGCCACCCTGTCCGCTTGGCCCCAGCTGCTGCCCCCGCTGGCCCACACCTGCCTGGCACAGGTCAGGGAGCGCAGTGGAGGGAAAGGAAAAAAAGACACCAAGCATGTGCCCACCAAAATTCAGAGATTTCTTTGCTGTTTCCTGACTCCTGTGTGGGGTGTTTGCTTTGGGGTCCAGGGTCCAGGGCTGCAGGGAAGAGTGATGTGATATATATATATTTTTTACTCCTATTTGGAGATCTCCGAGTTTACCGTAGTGGGTTTTAAATAGAAGAGCAGAGCCCCGAGCACTACTGCAAGGAACCTTAGGGTTAAACTCCCTTGAGAAGCTTGCTGTTAAAATCAATATGCAAATGAAGTTGTATTTAGATAGGTAGTGCCCCCTTTGAAGAAAAGCAGATATATGAAAATGAGATTTAAAAAAAAAAAAAAAAAACTAGATACATTGGGAGAAATTATTCCCATTACAAAAGGATTATTTGCTTTACCAAAAGATTCACTGCAGGGTTCCTTCTAAATAGCTCCCTTAAGGCATTTAAAACAGGATCTGATTTACGCAGTTTTTCAAGAATGCTTTTGTGGAAGGAAAGGCACACCTGTTATGGATACAGAAATAGTTTTGCAGAGGTTTTTTTTCACTGCATCTTACTACCTTTATAGACAAATTTCTTTCAACATAGAAAATATGATTACATAGATCTTTTAAACAGCTACTTAACGTTTGTACTTCTGAATCTTAATAAGACTCCAGTCTTTCTTATGCTGATTTTTCTGTCTCATGGTTGAGGTGTGGGTGCCTGTATCTGAGATATTCTGGAGCTTAGTAGGAAGGGTGGTCTAGTTCTTGTCTTAACTTTGTAAGTATTTAACCAATCAAAGCAAATTGCTTTCTTCGGAGAAGGAAGAAGGGCCCATAAAAGTTAAAATTGGGTTTTAACTTACATAGGCTTCTTAGTATAACTTTTAAAAAAAAATGTTTGAAAACACTTTCCTATCACATTCTTTTACAAAGCATTTTTCTTGTTTGCCAGATTAGTATTGTTGTTAGAGAAATGAGAAGCTGAGCTCAGAACAGGAAAGCGAGTTCTACAAGGTTATCTAGTGCCTTTGGCTGAGCAGAGGTTTTAGCCTACACCTGATTTTCATCCTCAGCTTTGAAGGTCTCCCCCTCCTCCCAGCTCCTCCTCCTCCTAGGATGTGGCCGGCTCATCCATGGGGTAAGGCTGGCCTCCGCCTGCCCTCCCTCCACGTCCTGGCCGGTGAAAAACACCGCCTGCTGCAGAAATCAGCTCCCTCCTCAGCGTCTTTTCTTCCGTGTTGACCCCACAGAGGAGAGATGTGGCTTTTCATTATGTTGGCCCCGGGAACACCTGACAGGCGGCTGCCCTCTGGACCTTGTGGGTCAGTTTAACTTGTTTCATTTAAAGAGCAGGGGCACGGAAGCCAGCCTGCCTACGCTCAGCCCCGGCGCCATCGTCCCAGCTCTGTGGTGGCGGCCCAGTCACTTCACTTTCTGGGCCTCCGTTTCCGTTTCCTCGTCGGTAAGATGTGTGTGTGTGGGGTGGGCGTCTTCCTGGGTTGTTCCAAGGATTAAAGGAGAATAGAACATACTTCAGCAACACTGATGCATAGTAACCTCTCGGTAACATGAGCTTGCCTCATTTTTTTTTTTAAGATTTTATTTATTATTTTTCAGAGAGGGGGGAAGGGAGAGAGGCAGAGAGGGAGAGAGACATCCATGTATGGTTGCCTTTCACCTGCCTCCAGCCACAGACCTGGCTGGAGACCTGGCTTGCAACCTGGTTATGTTGCCCTGGCTGGGAGCTCTCCTCATTTGATCAGACTTCTGTCTTTAATCCTTTATGTTAAAATTGTTTATTGTAAAGTTGGATTCTCAGGATTCCATGGGTTCTTTTTATTTTGAGAAGGAAGTTTGAGGGGAGTAACCTACCGATTATCTTCTCTCATCCTCAGCCTTTCCCTAAAGTGGGTCCTAGAAAAGAGTGACTGTCCGGCCCGGAGCGTGGTCTTCAGCACACTCATGCACGCGCATACGCTGCGATGCTCTCCTAAAAACCCCGAGGCCCTGCAATCTGGCCAGAAAAGAAAGAAAACCATTCTGAGATATTTAATTGTACAGGGAGCTTACAGGATTGATCGAGAGCTTAGCTTTTTACAATAGTCCAGTGAATAAGGAATGCTCCTGACAAACGATCAATGATAGGATAATCACTCTTTATCCCCCTCCTCATTCTTACCTTCTTTCTTTCAGGAGAACAGGGTTCAGAAGTCAAAAATCTTTATAGATGCCGCTTTTAAATTAAGCAGAAAATAGACATTGACATATTTGTTAATCTCCCCTAAACCATTACGGGGGCTCCTTCTGCCCTGTGCAGGAGAGGGGCCTCCGTGTACTGCACAGGGCCTAACCAGCCTGAGAGCAGCGTTTTATTCTCAGAAAATAAAATTTAAAGACCCTTTTTCCCCTCTGCAAACAAAGCAAACAAATCCTCAGCTTTCTCATTGCATTCACTACTGCTTCTGTCTTTTCCCTGCTTTGGTGCATTTTTGAGAGGTGGGTCTCGGACTGTGATGGGAAGCATGACTGAAGGAATCAAGCCAGGCAGCCTTTGGGGAGTTGCTCTGTGATCTTCCTAGTCTCAGAGGACGATCTGGACACTACAGGTGTTTATTTTGTTGCTCTTCCAAAGCTCTAAATAGCTTGATTAGGTGGACAAGACTTTTGTTAGTCCAGGAGCCAGCCCTGGCTGTCGTTCCAACTTGGTAAAAACCCAGGCCTTGTTTCCAGAATGCTCTGCTCCTCAGTCCTCCCTCTCCACCCCAGAACGGAGCTGGGCTGTTAGCCCCTCTAACGCAGTGACCCAACCCTCCAGCTGGTTCCCATCCTTGGCTGCTGCCAGGACACCATCCGGATCGTCTTCCCCAGGGGAAGTCCCACCTTTGCTGCCGAAGAGCTGGGCGTCATTGGCGAGTCACTTCATGCGTCAGAGCCTGGTTTCCACAGTTGTAAAACAGACCCCTTGTTTAAGGTTGGGTTGTTACAAGGGTTAGAAATAATGTGTGTGAAGCACTCGGGAAACTCGGTAACAGGTTTGCAGTTTGGCAGCAGTGGTAACAGCCAACCAGACCTAAGTCTGAACTGCGAGCGGTGGCTGACGAGCTGTGTGAGCCTCAAGCACTGAGTGCAGCGCCCGGCCCACAGTCAATGCTCCGTAAATGGTGTGTGTTCTGTATGGTGCACATACTCGTACATACATGTGCCTAGAGCGCAATGTTGGTTGTTTACCCAGAAGGAGAATGTTGTAAGGGTCTGCACCTCCGTATCAGCCACATCCACAGCACTGCCACCCCTCGCCCCCACCCCCAACCCCAGCAGGGCTGTTGCCAAGTCCTGGGTCTTCCCGGTAACAGGAGGGGCCCTTGGCCTGACCTCTGACCTGCAAACCAGGAACGACTGGAAACCCATCCTGGTCCCGGTTGTGGGTTGGGACTAGGATAGCGCTTCAGCTTCATTAGCGAGGGGTCTGCATCACCGTTCAGCCTTTTCTGAAATCAAAGGGGCTGAAGTGTGTGTCCTCTGCCCCAAGCAAGCAACACAGGCAACATTATAGTGTCCACAGGGCCTGGGAGCCGTGCAGCTGTTCCCAGGTCCTGGCTCTGCTCCCTTTCAGCCTTGTGAACTGGTAGGTGACAGGCATTCTACATACATTCTCGGTGCCTCCGCTTCCTTACGTATAGGGCGGGGATGAGAATTCCAACCTCCTAAGGCTGCTGTAATGCTGAGATGAGTTAATAGCTACAAAGCACTTACAATAGTGCCCAGTAAACATTACTTGGATTATATTGGTTGTGTGTATTGGGGAGCCAGGAAAAACATTTTTTTAGTTGTTTTTTTTTTTTTTAACTTTCCATTTGAAAATTTTACAGAAAAGTTACAAAAATAGTACAAAGGACTTTGAATACCTTTTTCTCAGACTCAACCTGGTAACATCTTGCCCCGTTTGCTTTATCATATCTGTATGCTTATGTGCATGTGCTCACTCTCTACATGTGAACACATACATGCACACATATATTTTCTCTGAGCCACGGGAGAATAATATGTAGATATCATACTCTCTTACCCATAAATATTAGTGTGTGTTTCTAAGAACACAGCCTTTCCCTTACATAACCATAAAACACTTACCAAAATCAGGAACTATAACATTGATATAACACTACTATCCCATAACTCACGTTAAAATTTTGCCAATTATCCCAGTAATGTCCTGTAAAGCTTTTTTCCTTTACCTTTTTCTATTTATCTGTCTATATATCTATCTATATCTATCTACTTAGTCTGAGCTCTAATTCCAAACCACACAGTATTTTAGTCTACTTTAATCTGGAATAATTCTTTGACCTTTCTTTGTCTTTCATGATTTGGACTTCTTTAAAAAAAAAAAAAAAAAAGAGTACAGCCTTGGCTGGTGGCTCAGTGGATAGGGCGCCGGCCTGCGAACACAACAGTCGCTGGTTTGATTCCCCAGCCAGGGCAACATAACCAGGTTGCAAGCCAGGTCTCCAGCGAGGTCCCCAGTTGGAGGCAGGTGAAAGGCAACCATACATTGATGTTTCTCTCGCTTTCTTCCTCCCTCCCTGCCCTTCTCTCTAAAAAATAATAATAAAAAAATTTTAAAGTAAAAAATTAAAAAAGAGTACAGGCCACTTTTTTGTAGTTTAGTCCTCAGTTTGGGCTCGCTTTCCCTCATGATTAGATTCAGGCTTCGCATTTTGGGCAGGAACATTGCAAAAGGGCTATGTCCTTCTCAGGAGGCACCTGATGTCAATTTGTCCTATTTTTGGTGATGGTAATTTTGATTTTTTTGTTTAAGGTTTTGTTTACTAGGTCAAACATTATCATTTTCCCTGTTGTAATTAAAAAGTAATTTATAAGGAGATATTTTGAGACTGTGTACAAATCCTGTTCCTCATCCAGCTTTACCATTCATTGGTAATTCTTGGCTAAATCAATTACTCTGCTGGTTGTAAACTGGCAACATCCTAATTCCATCTTTCCTGTGTGTCTAGTAATTATTATTCTGCCAGAGGGAAGAATTTCCTTTTCTTTCTTTCCCATTTAATCATTTAGAGCAGGATGGATTCACAGGTTCTTATTTGATTCCATAAATAATGGGGCCTGATATGATAATAAACAAATGATCTTTTTTGATAAATTTGTTACTCAGATCATCCCAGACTTAGGTCAGTGGGAGCATCATGTCCTTTTAATGTGTCGCAGTCATTTTTTCAGCACCTCCTGTACTTTGTGACAATAAGTTCCAGGCTCATCTTAATCTCCTGCCCCAGCCCCTAGAATCAGCCGTTTCCCAAGGCATCTCGGTTCCTCCTGGAGAAGGAAAGTGCTTCCCTGTCAGGGGTGTGAGAGCTGGGACGGTCTCCTCTCCGAGGCAGGCAGCCGGCCCCCAGCAGAGGCACGGAGAACGAAGGGGCCACAGCACAGGCCGGGGCCAGCTCGCTCCGGACCAGGTTTGGACAGCAGGGTGCTGTCCCACCAGGTCCCACACTGCCGGCCCCGAGGCTCTAGTGCTGCACCAGGTCCTGAGGAGCCGAGGACCCACAGTGGTAAAGTCAGTGATTGTGCCTGGGAGAGCACTGTTCTCTACCGTTTTAAAGTAGCGATGAGAAGGGAAAAAAGAAAGAAAATGGTAGAGTTGGGCATCCAAAATCCTCATAAAAATGAAAGCAGGTACTATAGTTACATCCCTGTTCTATTAACATGTGTTCGTATGTAATGCGATGGCTCATGCAGCAGCCCAAGGCTGCTACGGCGTATGATTCATAGTGGCATAAAAAGCAAGGCCTAGTCCCGGACCTGCATGCTTGGAAAAGACCTTTCTCTTCAGCCCGTCACCGTGGTCCTGCACTCACTTGTCAGCTCTGGTGACAGAGTTCGGCCTGTTGCTCCTACAGCTGTAGACTCGCTGCTGCTTACAGGGCAGGCAGCTAAACTTCAGTAGTGGTTGCCAGCCCCATTGTAAGGTTCGACAGCAACACCTCCACTGGGACGCTGTTGGTGGGGAGAGGGCTTCCTTGGGGTGCGGAATTCCAGGCCTCCTGTCTGATGAGCAAGGGCACCGTCCGGGGCAGCCCAAGCAGCAACGGGGGCTGGCCGGCCCGCGAGCTGGCGTGAGATGCAGACCCGGCTCTGCGTAGGGTGGAGGCTGCCTACTAACCACAGGTGAGAGCACACAAGCCTGAGCCGAGGAGCTGCGGGCTAGAGCAGCGTGCAGGTTTAGAAGTCGCGCGGACCCTTACACAGCTCAGCGGGTCCTGATGGAGAAGGCAGGGTGGCAGGCAGGTGCTCAGGAGGTGCAGGGAGCTGCCCCACCAGGTCCCACACTCTGCCGGCCCGAGGCTCTCGTGCTGGCCAGCTGGAGGCCCGTCGGTGAGATGATGCGACACACCAGCCTCCGGGTGCCGTCTGCACCTGGTCCGAGAGGCCTGGGGAGCGCGGCTCCTGCGGCCGCCCAGGGAGAGGAGGACTTGCGGGCTCCCTGGAGCAAGGTAAAGACAGGCCTGGCACCGCCAGAGTCCTGTTCCTCGGCAGAGAAGAGGAGGAGGAGAGCTCGGAGAGCAGGTCAGAGGGAGGGGCAGCTCCGAGCTTCCCGGGACTGCTGCTCCTGAGCAGAGACTCCTGGTCACCGCGCAGTGTGATGGGCAGGTCGATTTCGTTGCAGGCACCCCGGAGCTCAGCACGGCTGAGCGGAAGGAGCTGGAGAACAAGTTGAAGGAGCGGGAGGAATTCCTTACTCCCATTTACCATCAGGTAGCCGTGCAGTTTGCTGACCTGCACGACACACCAGGCCGGATGCAGGAGAAGGGTGTCATTAACGTAAGTACCATGCTGCAGAGACGGCGGGCGGGCCAGCGAGTCTCCTGCACACGGGTCACAGCGCTGGGTATACCACTGTGCAAACCCCTTCCTTTCCTTTTGAGAGAATTCCTGTTTGCCGTTTCTGCTACCATCCTCAGTTTATGGTTTAGGTGACCCCTAGAGCAGGAGGCATGCTGCACGCTAGTGGGAAGCCGAGTCACCTGTGCCTCCCCGGGAACGCTGCCCAGGTGGCGCCAGGCCGCGAGTTTCTCCGGTGTGGGCGTGCCAGCGCAGCTGCCTCACCTGACCCGCTCACTCGTTGTTGGAGCTTGCTCAAGCCCAGCTCCTCACTCTGGCTGTTTGGGAATTCACGGCCCCTTTCCTGAACATGTCGGCCGTGAGTGGGGTTAAGCGTTAGCCAGGCCCGTGGCTGTGCACGCGCTGTGGTCAGCAGGCTGTAGGGGCGGCTCTCCAGGCTCTGAGCAGCACCCCCGAGTGTGCTTGCGCCCACGGGGTGCCCCCGGACCGGCACCGAGCAGGGACTGGGCGGACTCGGCTTATCCTTGCCTGTGTCTAGGACATCCTGGACTGGAAAACATCCCGAACCTTCTTCTACTGGCGGCTGAGGCGCCTGCTGCTGGAGGACCTGGTCAAGAAGAAGATCCACAACGCCAACCCCGAGCTCACCGATGGCCAGATCCAGGCCATGCTAAGGCGCTGGTTTGTGGAAGTGGAAGGGACGGTGAAGGTAGGTGGGTGCCCTCCAAGAGCCTTCCTGCTGTGCCTCTTGTGCCCACAGGCGCCCGCAGGGCTGGTCATCTCTGAACCCCAGGTGCCAGGGCAGGAGTGGACAGGAAACGCAGGCCTAAACCCCATTTCCTCCCCACAGTAAGGGGCTGTGAGGTCTCACTGGGAGAGGCAGCAGAGCATTGTTTGCAGCGCATTCTATCACTTGGCAAACCTTTTTGAATATCGACTCTAATGCAGGTGCTGCCTTAGGCCCTGGGGACATGGCAGTGAAAGAGGCAGATGTCCTGCCACACAGAGCTCCTCACCCAGAGGGAGAGGCAGCTTAGTCAGGAGGTGACCTGCCACCGCGTTGAGCAGAGCAAGCCCAGGGCGGACAGCTGACCCACTTCCAGAAGTGACATGAGGGACCCGAAAACAAAGTGGGCGTGAGGCAGAGGGGGACTCGGGTGTGGGTGGACTGCGCAGGAGCAGCCCATGCTAATGCCTGGTAGGAAGAGGCTCACGTGCCGCAGATGGTTCAGGGTGGCCCAGAGACAGGGTGCGGGCAGGGCCATGGAGGCTGCATGGAGGTTTGAACTGTGGGACGCTGCTGACTTTCCTCCGCAGCAGCAACACCACTGGTGCACGGGCGCACGTGTGTGCATGTGTATGTGTGTGTGTGGTAGGGCTGCTCAGGGCGCCCTGTACAGGCAGAACTGAAGGAGGCAGGAGCAAGAAGCCTGAGGGAGGGGACAGTCCTTTAGGCAGCGGGTGCTATGACCACGTCTGAGCTGCTTTCAAATCTGAGCTGAAGCTGGGTGTCCCTGGGGTGGTCCCACAGAGGGGTGGTCCCACAGAGGGCGCAGGCCTCAGAACACGGACCCCGCTGGCCCCCCCCACCCTTGCCCAGGGCCAGGGGTGGGCTGGGGCAGCCAGGAACCAGCATTTGCCCTGGAATCCTGGGCCGCAACAGACAGTCCACAGAAGAGGGGAAGGTAAAGTTAGAGCTTTTGTTTCTCTTTATTTCTTCTAAAAGAAATGAACCTTTATTAGAAGTAACATGGATTAAAAAGTCAGTCGTATACATCAAACATTTTATCAGAATTTGGTAGTATGTGCTAAAAATAGCAGCATGATCCAAAACATTTGGTGACATTGGGTTAGGGTCCTGATTCGGGGGGCAGGGCCCCTCCAGCCTCTGTCTGGAAAGTCTTGCTCGAGGGCTGCTGAGTGCGCGCAGGAACCCAGGTTTGCCCTCAGCTTCAAAGTCGATGAATCAGGGTCCTTCTAAGATTCACCTTTGTGTTAAGTCTACCCATTTTTTTACGACTGAAAAGTTTCTTTGGATAAATATTTCAGATGTGCAGCAGGGGAGTGCAGCCTTATGTGACATTTGGTTCAGGTTAAGGTCAGTCTGTGGCATCATAATTGAGTGAGACAATTTTGTCAGTGGCTACTGGCAGCTTGCAGGGGAAGTTGGCATTGAAAGTCACGCAAGTGTAAAATAAGAGGTTGTTCTCCAGTTAAGAGTGGCTGGCTAGGTAAATGGAGTGTGTGCGTGTGGCCAGGAGAGGCCCGCACCGCCTTCCTACCACATTAGTCACTAATGGACATGCACGGCCTCAGCAGGCACAAGGATGAGAGGGAATCGCGTCCTCCGAGCATGAAGTGAGTGGCCGGGCCCTTCACTGCTCCTCAGCGTCCTGCACCCAGGGGACTATGTCTGGAGGTCACTTCCAACTCATCTGTGGAGAGAACAGGAGACTGTGTGGACAGACTTCTGGCTGGAAACACGTACAGAGGTCGACCCCCACCCCGCAGCTCAGGAGCAGCAGTTTCTCTAGCTGCCACCTGCGCCCTCAGCCCAAGCCAGCGAGGGGGGAGAGGAAGGGCAGGGCCCTGCAGGCTCAGTGGGACCCAGGGTAGCGTGGGTGGGTGATAAAACCTGCCGCGCCCTTGAGAAGAGAGGGTCACCAGGTGCAGTCCCTGCTGCCTCCGAAGGGCTGGCGCAGATCTGCTCGGTGTGTGGGAGCGGCATGCGAACCTGAGAACTGTCGCTTCTTGGTCCCTCAGTGGTTCCATCAGAGATGGAAGCCGCCTGCTGTGGCTCTCAAGTGCAAAGACTGGCTGTGTCTAGACCTGGCTTTGCTCCAGCAGGTGACCCTCTAATCCTTCTTGCGGTTACTGGTAGGGAAAGACATTTAGTGACAGGCATCTATTAGCCTTGCTGTGTGTTCTCTTTTCCCAGAGAATTTGCTTTTTTTCATCTTAATCCTGAAGAAAGAGATTCAGAGACTGAAAATTTGAAGACACTGTGATATGACATAGCTGAGCGATGTAATCCTTTTGTTTTCCTTAGGGCAGCAATTTTCAACCTCCATCACATGGCACACGTAATTACTAAAATTCCATGGCACATCAAAAATACATATTTTGCCGATCTGACCCAAAGAGAAATGGTATAACTTTGATTACAAAATAGTAATTACCTACCCTTTCTGCTATAAAGTGACTTTTTAAAAATCGGGTGCCTGTACTGTATATAAGGATTTCTGGTACCAAGAACTAACAGTAAGACTGTTAACATGGCCTGTGTATTTATGATTCAGCGCAGGGCACTCACGCCAGACGGCTATTGTGTCGTCTGCGATCATTTTTTCATTTGACAACCTCAGGGAAAAAGAGGTCAGGGCCCCTGACTAAATAGTCAGGTCATCATCGCATGTTTTAAAATTTTTGCAGCACACCAGTTGAAAATCACTGCCTTAGAGGAATCTGCTGCCATGAGTTATGGGGTTCTGTTTGAAGTCCTGGTCAGTCCGATTGTAGGAACAGTGGGTTTATGGTTCATAGTTTCACTGCAGGCAGAAGCACTGTAGCTCCCTGGGGGAAAAAAAAAATTTAGGTTTAAATTAGGTCATAAGAACATAGGACATATTTGTTCCATGGGCATGTTTTCTCTTAACTCTTAGATCCATAGGTTGAGGTTTGTGGCTTTGCAAACTGACTTTTTTCTTGAAATAGTGGAAATTGAGATAGGAAATCTGCATGGACGTAGTCCTAATGGGTTTTAGAATCTCAAAACCTTTTTGGATCCCAGCCTTGCCATTTACTGATGCGGACATATTATTTAAGCCTGTTTTATCGTGTATAAAATGGGGAGAATGTATATTTTGTCAGGTTCAGTGAGATTTTTCGTGGCATCATGAGTCAAGTATGGAGCAGTGACTGGTGTTTAGTAGACAAAACATGCCGGCTTCTGCCTCCTCTCAGCACAGCTTGTTAAAAGGTAAAAAGTATAAAAATGTAACACAGACTAAGCCTTAACTTAATGATCTTGGCAGGAGAGGGGCTGGGCCCGTGAGCCAGCGTAGCAGATTCTCACTAAGTTCTTTGTCTTGACTTGGTTTAATGTATCCACAAGCTAAGGTGCCATAACGTGTTCTTATTCTCCCGGAACCTACCCATTCACTCTCATCTCCAAGTGAGAGGTTGTCAGTGGAGGCCGTTGGTGGGGTCATTTGATTTTCATCATCCCCAAGGCCTGATCTCACATTACCAGAGGCAAGTATAGGGCCATGAAGGTGAGGCAGAGATGGGACAGCATTGCTCAGCCCTGGGTTGGGCTGAGACCAGAGTGGCTCTCAAGATCCAGCCCACATGGCTATTTGCTACTGTACCCCAAAGCCTCAGAAACCATCACCCTGCTGGAGCTGTCTCCAAGCGGTCTACAAGGTGAGTTACCTGCAGGGCACGGTGACCAGGGCTCACATCCTGCAGGTCATGCCCTGGTCACTCCCTGGCCCTGCTGTGCCATTCAGTAAAGAGGACTTAACAGCTATTGATAGGTTAGATTTTGTAAGATAGACTAATTACTACATACAATTAGTGCGGTTGAGCAGTACTGGAGATACTTACCCACTGATGCAGAGATAAAGTGTCTGCTGAATAATATTGCAAGACCACTGTTGAGATGTTTAATTATCGATATTTTATTGGTATTAAAATGTTCTGATAGGGATGAGTGTCAGGCAGGTGACATGTGCCCAGGCCTGCAATGAGGTTAGCAGCCCCACATTTCACACTTGTTTAAAATCCACACCAGGACACTAGGAATAATGAGCCACATTTTCATAATTTTCAGGAGGGAAATGATAATGGCTTTTTCCCCCCTGGGAATAGGGTTGGCTCAGCTTTCTGGATGGCTGGAGGAAGGAATCTCACTCTGTGCTAAGTGGGCAAAGTCTAGACTCCCTGACCCGGCAGAAGGGATCCTTGCTTTTCCGGCGGGAGGAAGTCAGCTCACGACAGCGGGTAGAGCCTCCCAGGTCGGCTGCAGAAAACCCTGTGGCACCTGCGACACCGTAGGTGCCAAAGCTTGTTTATTCTTGCTAAGAATGCAACTGACTGAGACCTGTGACCCCTCTGCCTTCACACACCCTGCGGTGTGAGCTAAACTTCACTGGGGCTGGCTTGTGGGTTGTCATTTGTATTAGGGATGTTTCCAAAGGGGAGACTTGAGAGCAACAGTTCCAACACTTGGAATGTGTTGCTCAGATCCTGTCTGGGAACTTTCTTCATGTGTAAACACCTAACACGTTCTGTGGCTGCAGGAGGGGATGGCAGAAGAGTTTTCTCTAGAGGGTAGCTGGTTTCCAGAGTCGGGTCTGAGCGTCGTTAGAAGCAGACATCTCGTTAGCTAATACATTACACCAATCAAGGAGCATTATCTTAAGCCACAATTAATCTGCTCCCTGGCATATGTTGATAGGAAAGCATCATGCTGTTCCTTAATTAAAAGCAAACGGATTAAAAATGATTAATAAGAGTATTAAATAGTCTCCTCAACGAAAGGCTTTGGGGTTCTTGGGTAAACCTAGTTTTGGGGTTTTTTTTTTTTCTATACTGAAATCCAAGCAATAGTCATTGTTTTAGTTTTTCCTACCTCCAAAGCGCCATAAGTAGGGGCATGGTCCAACGTCCTCAAGCCACAGAGAAGTCACAATGACCACGGATGGACGCGGAGGTGTAGTTCAGGAGTCCATGCATCTCCACCCCTTAGTGGGCTGTGCAGGACTGGAATGCAAGAGTTAGTGAAGACCTTGTTATGGGGAATGCTGCGCTCCCACCCTTGCCAATAGAGATTGATGTGGCACCTCCTTTCCTTCTGGAAAAACCTTTCCTGCCATTTAGCCTCAGAGATGTGGCAGCAGCCCTGACCAAGGCCCAGAGGTGGGAGGACTTGCTCAGGTCTGCCCCATCCTGACCACAGTGCCCTGGCAAGGAGAGCCAATCTTCTACCAGCGATTACAGAGGTGGGCAGAGAAAGAACTAGATAAGGAGCTAGAAAAAGGTACACTGCTGCTCCTTAATCCTTCAGCTGTGGAGGACTTGTTAAGAATTGTTAAGAGCTTAACAACTGGTTAAGCTCTTAACAATTGGTTGGGCACATGCCTGGGTTGCAGGTTCAGTCCCCGGCCAGGGCGCATGCGAGAGGTAGCCAATTGATGTTTCTCCTCCTCTCCCCCTAAAAATAAAGAATTGTTGGAAATGTGGAAGTCAGTTCCGTGAACCAGTCATATACAATAACCAGTCACATCTAACCTGCCAGCTAACTTAAGAGATGGGAAGTGAGTCTGAAAAGAAACCATTGTTTTAGAAAGCCGTGTCCTCTGCACCCCGCAGGCCACTCAGAGCGGTGGGGAGGCAGGTTCCCAGTCGCATCTCAAGCCTCCGCCAAGGCCCTCACGCTCCCACCTACTCAATTACAGCCAAACTCATTGTCATTCTGACTTTGACTTCGTTAGTGATAACAGAGAAGGATAGCGTACCTTTAAATGACGAGCTTTGTGTTTAATTACCCAAACAAAATGACATAAATATGAATGAGCCCTAATGGTGGTACTTGGTTTTCCGGAAACCATTAACAAAACGATTCCTAAATGATTTGTAAAGAAAATGAGAGGAGAAGAGCAAGGAGAAGGCTATTAGGTTTCTAACACACTCCTGAATTATTATGTAGTCAACTACCTAGGAAATACTCAGCTAAATGATCTTGAAAAAAGGAGGCGAGAGGGGGTTTGTTGAGTCTTTTGGGGTCACAGCCATCTTGACCCTTCTGGATGCCCTCGCAAAGCAGAAGGGACCTGGGGCTGCCCTCTGACAGCACTGGTCTCCCGTCAGGTGCCTTCCACATTAGGAGCAGGGGCTCAGCTCCTCAGACAGCTCATGGTTTCATTTTCAGCCACCGACCCACCTCCCTCTCCCTGTCCAACAGCACTTTACCATCAACAATTTGGCTTTTAACTAGTTTCCTCAGCCCTTGTGAAATCAGTGGAGACCTGGGGGAGGAGGGGCGGTCGGGCTGTGAGCACTGGTGGCTCTGAGGGGCCAAGCGATGCTCCCCACATGCCGCCGCATGGAAGGAAGGCCAGCTGTCTGGAGGCCTGTTTTCTCCTTATTCTACAACGTCAACACTAATGGGGAATCACGAGCAAGTTTTCCGCATTGAGCAAGCGTTGGGAGTGAGTCTTCCAGGTACTGAACGCCCGGGCGTCTGCCTGGCCCCTGGTGCTTGACCAGCACTCGTCTCTTGCAGGCCTATGTTTGGGACAACAACAAGGACCTGGCGGAGTGGCTGGAGAAGCAGCTGACGGAGGAGGACGGGGTTCGCTCAGTCATAGAGGAAAACATCAAGTACATCAGCAGAGACTATGTCCTCAAGCAGATCCGCAGGTGAGACCGCAGTGAGGGCTCCAAGGGAGGTGGGACTCCTTTCTATGGAACAAAAGATGTAAAAACAAATCTTGAGACGCTGATGCCTTATAATCTTGTGGTCTCTTTCTGCGGGAGACCCTCTAGATGACCCCCAGGTAAGAACAGACCTGAAGCACAGTTCTGCCTCAGCTTTCAGCCCCAAGGGCACTTAGGCCACTGTGCACAGCTGGTCTCTCCCAATGCAGATGCTCTGACGGGAGGAACAAGCCCGTGAGGAAGGCGAGTGCACTGGCTTCCCGGGGAGCTGCCTCCTTCCGGAGCCCCAGGGGGTGCAGACTGGCAGGGCCATTTCTTACAAAGCCTTTTATTTAGAAACCTCTTACTAGTCAGAAAAGCTGCAAAACTAAAACTGGCACAAAAAACAAATCTGTGCCCAGATGTCCTTGTTGTTTACATTTTACCCCCTTTGCTTCCTCACTGGTGACTGGCTGCTCTACTACTGGATCCATTTGCAGAACTGCTCATTTTGAGGGTGTCAGAGTCCCTCGTTAGATTTGAGTCACTCTATGTGGTGAGGTGGCCTCCCCAGGGGTCCCCTCTGCCCCTGCTGGTGGTAGTTTCGATCATGTGGTAAGATGTTACTCAGTTTCTCCAGCGTGCAATTACCGACAGGCTTCAGGGAGACGCTGTCAAGTCGTGCCAACAACCCCGTTCCTCCTCAGAATTCTCACCGTGATCCGGCATCCACAGGTGACTCTTGATTACTCCAGTTCTGCTGTAAGCAGAGCCCTCTCTCCTCCATTCATTTATATGTGCATTATTGAATACATAATATGTATTTCTATCTTTAAATTTTTAATTCATTAGTATACTCATTTTGATGTCCTAGATTTCATCAGTGGGCACACCTTCATGCTGGCCCCACTGTCTTTGTGAGATGCCACCATCGGTTTGGTGTTGGTTTTTTAAGTACCTCCTGATTTCCTTACCTTTCAACATAGCAGAAGGTTTCAGGTTTGTCTTGCTACCAGGAGACAGTTCCATGCAGGAAAAGAGACCCGGTGAGGTGCGAACGGGAGCGCCCACCACGGGCTCAGCTGCCTGGCTGCCCCTTCACCTCCCAAATCTTCCTCCCCAGCTTGGTCCAGGCCAATCCAGAGGTTGCCATGGACTCCATCGTCCACATGACGCAGCACATCTCCCCAACGCAGCGAGCCGAAGTCGTGCGGATCCTCTCCACCATGGACTCGCCCCCTTCCACGTAGGGGACTTCCTGCCCACCCTGCCCGCCTCCAAAAAAAGGCAAGTGCTGCCTTTCGCCACCGAAACCACTGCTGAGAAGGCGCAGGAGGAGACGCATCACTGGAATCAAAGTGGCATTTTGCTTTCCCTCCAATGCCTTCAGGTTCCACATGACGTACTGGGATAGAGGGTCTCAACATCCCGCTCCAGCCCACCAGTCACACCTGTCCGTTCAGTATTTATTACCCTGGCTGGGGTGCCAGTCCTTCCTTCCTGCACATACCTGAGAAGGCAATGAAGGTACACTCGTACCTTCCTCCTACACAAGAGCAGGGCTGCCCCTCCTGTCCTGACAGCCCTGGGCCGTGCCAGGCAGTTGGCGCCCACCCTCGCCCTGGCCCTGTGAGCCTGCGGTGGCAGCAGCAGCAGAGGAGGGCTGGGGCGAGGAGGAAGCCTCAAGCCCATTATTCTTCACCCCACCTCCGTCCCGGTACACACCAGGCACTGGGGAGGATTCTTCCCAGTCTGATCACACTAAGGTACCTATTTATGAAGAAAAATAAGAGTATGAACCTGCAAACTCCATGGGAACTCAAAGATGAGGGCAAAAGAGCAGAGAAAGAACACAGACCAGTCACTGTTGTGGATTTCAGGGCCTCGACCTTGAGCTCATCTCTTAGAACAAATGGAAAGATGGCGACCTTCGCTACCCTGCGTGGCCCTGCGTGACAGGACAGTGCGCAGGGGGGCCTGGGCTGGCAGGGGGAAGCCGGGGAGCCACCCTCTCTGTCGCTGATGGAAAGTGGTTAACCGTGCTGCAGGGAGGGTGGGCCACTCTCTCTTTTAGGACTTAGGAGGCTGTTGCTATTGAGCCTGGAGCTTTGATAGTCACTAGTCAGGAAAGGTGACTGGTGCCTGCACTTACTCATCCGTTCCTGGGGCAACTCTCCTAGCAGCTACAGCCCTGCTTCCTGGGCTGGCTGCCTCCTGGAATGTGTGCAAACCACAGGTGCGGCAGGGCCCCCTGCTGCTGGCAGGAACCCGGGTGACATCTGTGCTCTGCACCAGGAACGCAGATCCGCATGACCTTAAGAGTACCTACAACTCCCCACGGTGCTGCTGTCTTCCAGGCTCACTGGTCCCTCCCCGGCCGGTGGCAGGCCTTCTCTTAGGTGGTAGAGAGCGTTTGTTTAGTTTCAACAACCAGTTTAGTCTGGGAAAGAGCTTACTGATTCCCCCGTTGATATTCCTAAAGCAAGAGTGGCAGGTGATCGGGGCTTGTATGGCATCCGGTGCCTACAGTGCAGCTGATTGCATTTGTCACTGATGACCAGGGAGGAAATCACTAAGACGCTGCAGAAGCGCTGGTGTAAGCACTTATATAGAAGCTGCCGTTTTGAGCCTTAACTCTGTAGCCCACGCACAAGAGCGGGCTCCAGCCCCTTCTCCAGGAACTGCTGGTGCACGTGGGCACTGCGGCCCCAGACGCCAGGGCCTCAGCCAGGCCGTCCTGCTACAAGGCCCAGGTGTTGGCATCCCTGGGAAAAGGTGGGGAGCAATGTTTAGTCCAGGAAGAAGCATCTCCTGTTGCTAGTGACTGCTGACCCGGTAAGAATGGACTTCACCTTTGCCCAGACTACTCCTCGATGCCTTCCTGCAGCGATGGCAACTCCGCACACCGACAGCGGGAATGAAATCCTGGCCCCTCCGGCTGGCCTGTGCCCGCCCTGGCATCTCCTCAGCGGCGGGGGGTTCCACTCGGTTACCTCTCCCTGCGCCAGTTACGAAACACTAAACAAACCTGTGTCCTCTCGAGCCCTGTGACGCCTCACCTTGAAGGCTTACCCTGGACACGGTTCTCACGGGGAGATGTCAGGAGCAAGGACGAGAGCGAGCTGGTACTGTCGCAGCTGCCGCACGCAGGGTTAGAGGTGGGAGTGAGTGGCGGGCTGGCCGAGGCCGGCTACAGCGACACTGCCACGTCTTCCCTGGTGGCAGCCTTCACTGTCTCACCGAGACTTCAATGGACACATACCCGGAGGAGCAAGGAGCTTCAGTTGGATGTATTCTTTTCACATTTTGTTGAAATAAACCTCCACCTTTGTAGAAGAGTCACTGGTAGTCATTTCAGCCCCTGCCCAGCCACCCATTCTTGTCCCCTTGGAGCAGGGAGCGTCCAGCCCGGGGGGTGAGGCCCTGCTCCCCTGCTGAATGTGGGGTACGGACCATGCTTCCTATGTTGGGGAGCGATATTTCCTCCCAACTTTTTAATATAAGAAAATTCTAAATTTCCATTGATACTCTTTGGGGTAACAAGGAAAAGGTTGAACAACCAGGGGTATGTGGTCTGATCCTGGGCCCACCTGTATTTCCCCAACTGGAAAACAACCCGGTGACAAGCAGGTGCCTAATGACTATCCCAGGGGGGCCTCCCGGCGCCTCTGATGGGCGGGGCTCAGTGCCAGGCTGGGAGGGGAGGCCAGGCTGGTGCTGAGCTGGGAGATGAGCCTTCACTTAGATAATGGCTCCTCATTCTGGGCAGGAGAAGGGTAAAAGCTGGGCCTGCCCCAGGCCACAGGGAGAGGCAGAGTGTGAGTAATGCAGACAAGGCATGACACCTACTGGCCAAGCAAGGCTCCCCCTGGGGAGTAAGGCAGGGGGTCCCCAGTTAGGGTACCAACACTTGCAGGGTTATTCAGGGGGGCACCAGAAATGCCAGATGGAAGCAGGAGGAGACTGGATGGAGAAATCTGAAAAAGCAAGTAGGCAACGCTAGGAACATCTTTCGGTGCTGGGCCAAGGAACTGGTATGTCCTAGAGACTGTGGGACACCTTTGATGTTTGGGGACATGGAAGTCTGGCTACAAAGATTTAGAAAGCAGCCTGAGTGAACAGCGCACAGCCGTGGGTGCCAGGAAACCCAGTTCTCAGCTCAGCTCCATGTGTCCAGAACCGGAAGGGTCTCCAGGCCCAGGCCAAGTAGGCACAGGTAGCGCGGGTGACTGTCAGCTGTTTTCAGCACTCCAGGACTCCCATAGTGCCTCCGGCAGCAAAGGCTTTGTTTCTTACAACAGTGGTATTTAACCACCAGGGAGCTGCACAGGCTGACCAGAGCCCCAATGGGCAGCTAATACTGGGTTGGCCAAAAAGTTCAGTTAGTTTTTTCTGTGTGATGGCTCTAGTGGTGTTTAGTTGTCTTTAACTTGTTGATGAGCCCTGGTTGCTGTTGGCAGGTTGATGGGAGGGCCTTACCCAGGCCAGTCAGCTGCAAGGACTGGCTGTGACCGCTGACCACCAACCTCCGCCCTCCCTGGGGACCAGCTGTGCAGGGGCAGGTGCTCTGACGTGGTCTGCCCACTGGGTGGCCCTGGGGTTTCTTGGTGGTGCAGGACAAGGTCAGTCCCCACCTGTGTTTTGCCCAGGGCACCTGCCTGAGCTATAAAGCCTTCTGAGATGCTGCTACTTGAGATGGGCTTGGAGATTCCCAGGTCAGGCCAACCTGTGAATCTAAACCAGCTGTTGCCAGTGCCGGGCTGGGGCTCACTGAGGCAGCTGTCGCTTGTTTGAGAGGACTTAGGAAGTTGTGCAGCCTGAGCCATGACCAGCCATCCATATGGAAAAGCAGCCTGGGTGGGCCTGCAGGTTGTGTGGGGCTGAGTCTCGGGGGGTCAAACGGTGTTAGTCCGGTTGATGGAGTCTCAGGTATGGTGCCACCTTGCTGGCTCTTTGGCACTAGAGTTTAGAAAAGGGACAATGGCCTCTGCTCACCTTGAGCCAGACTTCAGTTTCTCCCTGTTTACCACTGGTGCCTTTCAAGCTGCTACCCTGGTTCTGGAGCTCAGAGGGAGTGAGTCTGAGTAGGTGAGTCCGTGTGGTTCTTTAAGAGGAACTGGTTGGGGCTCCAGCAGTTTCTTCTGCTGACTCAATCCCCACTGGGTTTTGCAGCCAGAAGTTGTGGGACTTTTATTCCTGGCACCTGAATCCTGATGTGGTCGTGCAAAAAGGCGAGCCATGTCTGCCTGCACTGCCATCTTGCTCAGCTGCCCCACTTTATCATTTTAAGGTAAAAACACAACTGAAAAGCATTAAAAAAAAGATGTGTGCAACATGTGTGTGACTGATCAAAAGCGGTTTGTGAAGTTTCTTGGTATTGACATTTTACCCAGATAATTCTTTGCCGTGGGGCTGTCTTGTGCCTTGGAAGATCCTGGCCTCTACCCACTAGGAGCCAATAGCAGGAGGTAGCCGACATACTCAAACTACCCAAATCAATAAAGTTATTGATGAAAATGAAAAATGTGTCTTATTTTATGGAAAAAAACGTATGGATTTTTTTGGCCAACCCAATAATAATAGAGAATGGGACATCTTCATGAGAGCTGTATTCTGGCAGCAAAATCTTCCAGAACACTGGGTTCCTGTGGCAGGTTGAGGGGCAGGAGGATGACGGAGCCGCTGCCATCAGCGCGTGAGGAGGTGGGGTGGGCTGTCGCCCGGAGGGAGTTGGGCAACGAGCCTCATCCCAAACACTGTACTTCTCTGACTGGCCTGGCACTAGCAGGAAGGACCGGGAACGAGCATAAACAAAAACAGCCAAAGGCATGTGGGCCCAAGGTTAGGAAAATGCTAGCAGCAGTAAGCCTGAGCTGGGTTCCAAGATGACCCCTCGCTCCTGCCCCTGGGCAAGCTCCTGACTCCGAAATCTGTGAAATGGGAGTCACAACAAGGACCTCAAGGGGCTTTCTGAACAATTGCCTAAATTAATTAGTGGGTATTAGTAACAAATTTTCAAATGTCAGGTTCCTCCACACCCTTCCTTCTGCTCACAAGATAAGGGGAACTGCACCACTAAGGACAAGCTTCCTCACAGGACATTTTCAAAGAACGATCCCCTTAATGAAAGCAGGATCCAGGGACGATCTCTAGGCTCTGAGTTACAGGGACACTAGGCAAAAATATCACTGAGTACTGCGATTTTACCATTTGTGCTCCCCACTCCCAATGATACACTGAAATCCTAACTTCAACAAGTGCTGGTAATTAGAAAGTGGGGACTTGGAGAAATTAAATCATGAGGATGGAATCAGTGCCTTATAAATGAGGGTCCTGAGAGATCTTTTTCCATCATGTGAGGATGCAAGTCTTTCTACCAGAAGAAAACCCTCACCTGACCATGCTGACACGCTGATCTCAGTCAGATTCCCAGAACTATGCGAAGTAAATTTCTGTTATTTACACAGTGCCCTCTCTGTGGTGTTTTGTTAGGACAGCCCAAATGAACTGACAAAAAATTGGGCCAAGAATGGGGTGCCACTGTAACAAACCTAAACACCTTGGAAAAACTGGGAATAGAGGGGATGTATTCTACATAATAAAGGCCATATGTGGCAAGCCCATAGCTAACATCAAACTAAACAGTGTAAAGCTGAAAGATGAGAAATAAGGATGCTCACTTTTATTAAACATACTACTAGAATAAGTCCTAGCCAGAGCAATCAGGCAAGAAAGAAAATTAAAAGGCATCTAAATTGGAAAGGAAGAAATAAAACATTCCATTTGCAGATGTCATGATATACATAGGAAACCTTACTCAAAGACTCCATGAAAAAAAAATGTTAGAACTAATGAATGTGTTTAGTAAAGTGTCAGGATATGAAATTAATATCTTGTACAAAAGTCAGTTGCATCATATAGACTACTTATGAACAGGAAGACATTAAGAAAATAATCCCATTTATAATTAGATTAAAAAAAATAAAACACCTAGGAGGTCAAACATCTGTACACTGAAAATTATAAGACATTACAAGATGGAAGAAACTGAAAAAGACAAATAAATGAAAAGATAGCCCATGTTCATGGATTGGAACAATACTGTTAAAATGTCCATAGCACTCAAAGCAATCTACAAATTCTGTACAATCTGTATCAAAATTCCAATAACTTTCAGAGAAAGAAAAACTATCTTAAAATTAGCATGGAACCACAAAACAGCCTGAATAGCCAAACCACCTTGAAAAAGAACAAAGCTGGAGGCATCACACTTTCTGATTTAAACACCACCACAAAGCTATATTCATCAAAACAGTATGGTATTGGCATAAGAACAGACACATAGATCAATGGAACATAACAGAATCCCGAAATAACCCCATACGTATATGGACACTTTACAACAAAAGAGTCAAAAATATACAATGAGGAAAGGATAGTCTCTCCAGTGAATGATGCTAGGAAACCCAGATAGCCACATACAATAAAATGAAAGTAGACCCTTACACCATACACAAAAAACTCAAAAGATGGATTAAAAGTTTGAACTTGAATATAAAACCTAAAACCATAAAACTCCTCGAAGAAAAGATAGGGTCTAAGATCTTTGACATCAGTCTTGGAGATGATTTTCTGGATTTGATCCAAAAGCAAAGACAAAAAAAGCAGATATAATCAAGTGGGACTACATCAAACTAAAAAAGGTTCTGCACAGCAAAGGAAGCAATCAACAGAATGAGTGAAAAGGCAATCCATGGCATGGGAGAAAAGTATTTGCAAGTTATATATTTGATAAAGGAATAATATCCTGTATATAAAGAACTCCTAACAATAGTGAAAAAAAATTTTTTAAAGACAGAGGAATAGACATTTTTCCAAAGATAAACAAATGGCCATAAAAAGGTACAAGTATATGAAAAGGTGCTCAACATCACTAATCATCAAAGGACTGTGAATCAAAACCACAAATGAGATATCACCCCATACCTGTTAGAATGACCATCATCAAGAGGACAAGAGAAAAGTGCTGATGAGAATGTGGCAAAAAAGGGAGCCCTTGTGCACTGTTAGTAGGAATGTAAGTTGGTGTGGCCACTATGGAAAGAGTATCAATGTTCCTCAAAAACATAAAAAAATAATACTTCCATTCCATATGACCCAACAATCGTACTATGGGTATATCTATGTAAAGGAAATGAAAACAATATTTTAAAGATAGAGCTGCACTCCCATATTCACTGCAGCATTCTTCACAGTAGCCAAAAGATGAAAATAACCAGCATCTATCAGTGAATTGATTAAAAAGATGTGGTAATATATGCACAGTAAAATATTATTGGACCATGAGAAAGAAGGAAATCCTGCTCTTTGTGACAACATGGATGGACCGTGAGGGCATTATGCTACGTGAAATAAGCCAGAGGAAGACAAGTACTGCATGATATCACTCCTATGTAGAACCAATTTTTTTTTTAAGTCAAATTAATTGAAACAGAGAGTAGAAAAGTGGTTGCCAGGGGCTGGGGCGGAGTGTGGAAGATGCAGGGAGGGAGGGAGCTGGACTGGCAGATTTGACAGGATATGGACCAAGCTGCTCTTCAGCTTCTAATAGGCTCTACTCTTCAAGACAAAGGAAGAAGGACCCTGAGGGCACTTCAGAGGTCATCAGGGCTCCCTCCTCAGTTTCCTACAGGGGTCATTGCCTGGGTTCCAGTAGGCCAGATGACCCCCATCCAAGCTGTGGGGGCCAGACTCCTATCCAGAGCCATGAGGGATAGGGGGTCCAGAGACCCCCTTCTGCCGTGTCAGGAGGCAATGAGAAGTCTGCAACCTGGGAGAACACCGTCACCCAGCCATGTGGCCCCCTCATCTGGGCTTCCAGCCTCTAGAACTGTAAGAAACAAGTCTCTACTGTTTACAAGCTCCTCAGTCTGTGGAATTTTGTTAGTATTTTGTTAACAGCAGCCCAAATGGATTAAGACTGAGGCTGAGCTCAAAGCCTGGCCTCCCTTGCATTAGGGTTGTGAGCAGCCCATGGGCTTTTTGGAGTCTTGCTTTCCCTGGAGTCCAAAAGGAAAAGGCAGAGTAAGAAGATCCCTAAGATGTCTTTCAGCTCTGGAAGGTTTCTAGTCTAGGATCGTGGATGAAAGCTGAAGTCTGCATTAAATATTTCATACCCAATGGCATTACTAGTTAACAACAGTAATCTTAGTGGCAAAGAACTGATCTGCAGCCTCAGCGAAACTTGAACAGAAATGGGACAAGAGACAGCCTTCAAGGAACTTGGTAAGCTCTCCATGCAGAAGACAACAGAGAGCTATCCACCCATCCCTAAGTGACTATGAATCTGTAAGCACATGAAGAGGAGGTAGGAGGTTCCATCAAAGAGTAAAAATTAGGGCATGCTTTCAAACTGCCTCATCTTTTAAAATTCTCACCCCAGGATATGTTTATTGATTTTAAAGAGAGAGAAAAACATCAACGTGAGAGAGAAACATTGATCAGTTGCCTCCTGTATTTGCTAAAACCAGGAATTGAACCTGCAACATTATGGTGTACAGGACAACACTCCAATCAACCTAGCCACTCCACCAGGGCCTGCCTAAATTTTTAATATGCTCCCCAATACATACATACATACACACACACACACAATTATCAACATAACATGGAAACATTGGTGGTAAAAGGTCTTTGAACACAACTGCCCAAATCATCAGTTGACCTTTGGTGACTAGTTAACTAAACACTGAGCACAAGGGTGATACCTATGAAACTAGGCTTACTGACAGAGGAACTAGAACCCACAGATTAAGTCAAGTTATTAAACACAACAAAAACAAAGCAAAAAGAACCTTCAGAGAGAAAACTTAGAATCTACAGTTGCCATAATATATTGAAATATTCAAGTTCCTACAGAAAAAAATTATGAGACATTCAAAGAAACAGGAAGGTGTAACATCCTCAGAAAACAAACAAAGTCAATAGAAACTTTCTATTTGGGTCCAAATGCTAGAATTTGCAGATAAACACTTCAGATCAGCTATTGAAGCAATTTAAAGTAAATTCTGAATAAAATTCTGATTCATGCTATAATATGGATAAACCTTGAAGACATTATGCTGAGACACATTATGTCAGATACAAAATGGGAACTATTGTGTCATTTCACCTTCGTAAGTTATTTAGAATTGTCCAATTCACAGAGACAGAAAGTAGAATGGGCAGGAAGAAATGAGGAGTTACTGTTAATGGGTGCAAGATTTGAATGTGGGGTGCTGAAAGTGCTGAAAGTTTTCGAGATGGATGGTGGTGATGGTGGCATTACAATATGAACACAATGCCACTGAACTTTACAGTAAAAAAAACATTAAAGTGGTAATGTTTATGTTAAAATATTTTACTACAATAAAGAACACTCTGGAATTGAAAAGTACAATAGCAAGTAAAAATTAATAGAGATTAAACAGTCAAGAAAGCAGAGAGAACCTATGAACTTGAAGACAGAGTAGTAGAAATTATCCAGAGAATGACTGAAAAATGAACAGCATCTCAGAGGCCCAGGCAACTGCATCAGGTGTACCATCTATATGTAATGAAAATGCCAAAGAGGAGAAAATGGAAGAAATAAAGGAGGAAAGCCTCCCAAATAGGATGGAAAGCAATCTGCGGATCTAAAAAGCTCAACAAACCTGAAGGGGATAAACACAAAGAGATCTATACCTAGATCTATGGCCAACTTGTTTAAAGACAAAGAAAATCTAGAAAGAAGCTAGAGAAAAACAACTCTTTGCATATAGAGGGACAATAAAACACAACAGCAATGAAAACCAAAGGCAGTGGGATGATACAGCCAAAGTGCTACAAAAAACCTGTCAATCAAAAATCCCATATCCAGCAAAACTATCCTTAAAACAAAGATGAAATATATTCCCTCAAAAAAGGAGTTCAAGAATACATTGTGAGAAGACTTGCCTTACAAGTAGTATTAAAGGCAATTA
Organism: Noctilio leporinus; assembly: GCA_004026585.1. Classification (NCBI taxonomy): domain Eukaryota; kingdom Metazoa; phylum Chordata; class Mammalia; order Chiroptera; family Noctilionidae; genus Noctilio; species Noctilio leporinus. The sequence continues at coordinate 44,699 of PVIW01004579.1, read as the reverse complement.
TTCAGGCTGACAATTCATGCTTGTTTTCTTTATTCATGCTTTTGGGCACTATATCTGAAAAGTCTATGAGGTAAGTAAAAAGTAATTTATTTGATCATTAGAAAAGTATTCAATTAATATCTATTTGGCTCAATGGATGGGTGCCTAAGGGTCACTGGTTCAATTCCTAGTCAGGACACATACCCAGGTTGCAAGCCAGGTCTCCAGCCATGCCCCCAGTTGGAGGCAGGTGAAAAGCACAGAGTCTTTAAAGAAGAAATAGTTTGCTGTCACTCTCCCTCTCTTTTGGGGCTCTGTTTTTAGGTGTATATAAATAAGGCAAAAATTGACAGAAGTAAATGAAAAAGGAAACAGACAATTCAACAATAACAGGTCTGGATCAAGAACTTAAATTTTTATCTTAAAAAACTGAAAAAACAGAACAAACTGAACCCAAAGCAAGCAGAATTAAGGAAAAAATAAAGATGAGAGTGACAAAATAAAAAACAAAAACAGAAATGTTAATAAAACCAAGCTTTAGTTATTTGAAATATCAAGAAAATTGGCAAAAAGGAAAAGTCAAAATTTCCAAAATTGGGAATGAAAGAAGAGACATTGCTAGTGACCTTACTAAAATTAAATGGATTATAAAATACTTTATACATTTTTACACAAATATGTCAACAAATTAGATAACTTAGATGAAATTCCTATAAAGACACAAATTTACCAAAACTGACATAAGAAACAGAAAATCTGAATAGACCTATAACAAGTAAAGAAATTAAATTAGTAATTAACAATCTCCCCACAAAGAAAAGTTTAGTCAGTCCTGAAAGCCATCACTGGTGAGTTCTCTGTCAAATATTTAAAGAGGAAACACCAGTCTTTCCCAAACTCTTCCAGAACACAGAAGAGAAGCATTTCCCAATTCATTCTATGAGCCAGCATCATCCTGATGCCAAAGACAAAAACATCGTAAGAAAATTAGCGACCAGGATTCTTCATGAAGACAGACACAAACATCCTGAGCAAATATTAGCAAACCAAATCCAGCAACAGATAAAAATATCACACATAACCAGGTGAGATTTGTCCCAGGAGTGCAAAGTTTAAATGTCCAAATCAAGCCCTGGCTGGTTGCACAGTGGATAAAGCGCTGGCCTGCAAACCCAAAGGTTGCTGGTTCGATTCTCCAGCCAGGGCACATAACCAGGTTGCAAACCAGGTCTCCAGCCAGGTCCGTAGCTGGAGGCAGGTGAAAGGCAACCATATATTGATGTCTCTCTCCTTCTCTGCCTCTCTCTCTTCCCCCCTCTCTAAAAATAATAAATAAAATCTTAATGTTTTATTAAATGAGAAAGAAAACAAAGTTCAGTGACTGTAGATAGAAAAACAGATAGCATGAACGTTCTGGTTTTAAACAATTTTGGTTATTTCAAAGATTGTACAGACAAATCATATGAAGACATTGTCTACATATTTTTTTTCAAATTCCTGGATTCTGAAAAATACAAAGAATGTCTGCAAGCACGCTAATTTAAATAAAAATATTTTACAAGAAGAAAAAATGTCCAAATCAATTAATGTTAACATACCATACTGATAGAGTAAGGGACAAAAACCACATGATCATCTCAACAGATGCAAAAACATTTGGTAAAATTCAACATCTGTTCCAGACTTTAAAAACACTCAAGAAACTCTACTGACAAGTGAATTTCCTCAATTTGAGAAAGGGCACCTATGGAAAAACTACATTACACTTAAAGGTGAAACAGTGAATGCTCTCCCTCCTGAGATTGTAAGTAATAGGCAAGAATGCTGACTCTTCCCACTTCTACTCAGCAGCAGATTGAAGGGTCTAGCAAAGGCAATAGGCTTAAAAGTATTAAAAGCTTGTGGATAGGAAAGAAAGGGTTAAAACAGATGACATGATTCTCTGTGAGGAATCCATTTTTAAAAACTAATCAGCAAAGTCACAGGGAACAATGTCAAGACACAAACATCAATTGTATTTTTATATAATATCAAAGAATAATCTAAAAATGAAATTAAGAAGGCATTTCACTGATAGTAGCATCAAAGACAATAAAATACTTAGGAATAAACTTAACAAAAGAAATGCAAGATTTATACACTGAAAAACAAAACTGCTGAAAGAAACTGAATGTGAATAAATGCAGAAACATTCCATGTTCATGGATTGGAAGAGTCAATGTTGTTAAGACAGCACTTCTCCCTAAATCAATCTGCAGATTCAGAGTATGCCTTACGGGAATCCAGGGAGACATCTTTATAAAAATTGAACATCCTGAAATGTATATGGAAATGCAAAGACCCAGAATAGCCAAAATGATTTTGGTTGAAAAAATCTGGAAGATTTAACCTATCCAGTTTCAAAACTTTCACTGGTGTAAAAATAGGCAAATGGAATGGAATGAAATTAAGTGTCTAGAAATAAATTCTCATTTAGGATCAACTGATTTTCAACAAAGGAGTCAAGGCAATTCAATGGAGAAAAAGTCTTTTCAACAAAAGGTACTGGAACAATTGATATGCATATTCAAAATTATATTTTCAGACCCTTGCCCCCTATGTAAAAATTAACTCAAAATAGATTATAGGCCTAAACGTAAGCATTAAAACTATAAAATTGTAAGGCGCCAGCCTGCGAACCCAAAGGTCACTGGTTCAATTCCCAGCCAGGGCAACATTACCAGGTTGCAAGCCAGGTCTCCAGCCAGCTCTGTAGCTGGAGGCAGGTGAAAGGCAACCATACATTGATGTCTCTCTCCCTCTCTGCCTCTCTTGCCCTCTCTCTGAAAAATAATAAATAATCTTTTAAAAATAAATAAAATGCTACAAACTTAAAAAAAAAACAACTATGAAATTGCTGGAGGAAAACACAGGAGAAAATCTTTGGTGACCTTCAGTTGGAAAAGATTTCTTAGCTCTGACACCAGAAATACAATCCATCAAATTAAAAAATATTGATAAATGAGACCATCAAAATCATAAATGTTTGTGATCCAAATGATAGCATTAAGAAAATGAAAAGATAAGCCCCAGAATGGGAGAAAATCACATCTGACAAAGGATTTGTATTTAGGACATGCCAAGAATTCCTACAACCCAGTAAGACAAGCAACTCAATTACAAATGAACAAAAGATTTGAAAAGACATTTTGCCAAAGAAGGTAAACTCATGAATGGCTAATGACACATCCAAAGCTGTTCTGCATCACCAGTCATCGGAGAAACAGGAATGAAAGCCACAGTGAGCGTCTACTGCGTCCTGGGGCGGCTGGACCGCAAGTGCTGCTGACTACAGCAGCCGGCCTCCGCCCCAACTGCTGGTCGGCGTATGAAGTGGTGCAGCTACTTTGGAAAACCAACAGTTTATTAAACATTAAACATAAACTCACAGGACCCAGCAACCCCATGCCTAGGTATCTAACCAAGAGAAATGAAGATGTGTTCCACAAAGCCTTTTGATTGCTTATATCAGCTTTATAGATACTCTGGGAACAACCCAAATGTTCATCAATAGGCAAACAAATAAACAAAATGTGGTAGATCCATACAACCAGTCAGCAATAAAAATAAACTACTGACAGTCTATGACATGGATGAACCTTGTGCAAAGGGAAGGAAGCCAGATGCCAGGATTACATACTATTTCATAGGAAACATTCAGAGAAGACCAACCAATAGCTACAGAAAGCAGATCAGAGGTTGCCTGGGGAGGGATGGAATCAAGGATGGACTGCAAACCAGCCAAGTTCTTTGTTGGGGGGATGGAAAGGTTCTAAAAGTGACAAATATGTTGATGGTAGCACAACTCTACAAATTCATTAAAAATCACTGATGTGTGTTTTACAGCAGGTGAATGGTATGGTATGTAAATTACACCTCCGTATCAACGCTGTAAAAATATCACCAGCAAAGGGACCAGCACGTTCACAGCCACGGCCGGTGCACGTGTCTCCACAAGCTCCCAATCCCACCTCCCTCCCGCACCACTGCTCCCCCCCGGACCCTCCCAGACTCCCGCCGCCTTGGGGACTGTCTTCCTGTCTGGTTCCATCCACAGAACCAGATCCTCAGGATCACAGGGGTGCCCGCTAGAGTTCTCTCCTGGCTCCTCCAGAACAGCCGGCTTGCAGAGAAGCCCACGCGTGTTGCAAGTGCCTTCCGCAGGCCCTAGTGATGGCTCACACGGAACAATGATGCTTAAACTGCAACTCAGCAGCTAAGCACAGAAATTGACCCTGGGACCTAGTTGAGTTACAATTTGGCTCTTTTAGAATCAAAGTCAGCTGCTTCTATACCCATTTTATTGTTAACATTCCAAAAAATCTGCTCTGGTTTGCCACCCTGTGGTCTGGTCGGACCACCCTGTGTCCGAGAGAGCCTGGGGTGGGGGAGGCAGGGCGGAGGCCGAGGGTCGGGGCCCCGGTTGCCTGCAAGTGACCCTGGGCAGAGCAGAACATGGTTCTCACACACTCACTTAACAATAACCAAGGCGGAAAGCTCCTGTTTGGGGTACCCAGGTCCCAGCCAAGCCCCACCCGTCCTCTGCCCTGCAAGCCGCTGCCCTGCTGCGGGCCCACAGCACAGGGGCTGCCCAGCACCCCACAGGCATGTGAACAGTCCTAGGCCACAGACACCCTCCCTCTGGTCCAGACACCAGCTGAGTGGTGGGGAGATGGAGACCCTGAAGAGGGGAGTTCACCCTTAACCATCAAGGCTGAGTCGCCGCACCCTCCTCACAACGGCACAGGTTCAGCCAACCATCAGCAGGGCCTACCTGGGCCAAGGACGTGCCAACGCCACCGAGGTGGGTCTCCGGGTCGTCAACCCTGCATGCCGTGCTATGTGGGGGTGGGGGGGTCCCTTCCTTTTCATGCTGCCCCCCACCCCACCCCACCCCACCCCGCCCTGCCCAGCAGCTCCAACGACCCGGCAGTGTTTGTTGCAGGCGCCCCCTCCACGACTTCCCACACCGCAGCTTCGCCACGTTTTACTGCGCGTCACAGGTGTTGCGTATTTTATGAACCAACGGTAAGCCCCTTCTCCAGCCAAGAGATTTCAACTCCTTTGATTGCCACGTTCGCATGTTTGCGGCAGTCTGGAGCCAGACCCCCAATATCTCTGAGGTGTGCCTGGTCTCAAACACCCAAACCACTTCTATGCACAGGCAAAAATGCAATCATGGGTGGAGGAGCTACCCTACTTCGGCAATGCACCTGCAACCCTGCCCTAAAATACCCGCATGTGCAACTACCAAGGACAGTTAAATGCTTTCAAAGGCAGAAGATCAAAGTGCTGTCATCTTTTAGTTTAATCCTTTTGTTACATCAATGGTCTTAAAAGGGATGAAAGATATCAAAATAAAAATGGAAACAAACTATATCTTCGTGGCTGTTGTTTCAGCCCTCCCACCCACCCCCAATTTGGGCCACAAAATAGGTCAGCTCCATTACTGATCAGCCTTCCCACAAATATTTAAAACAAATTGAATTGCACACCCAATACCCATCACAATTACACCAGGCACAATAACTAAATTAGCAATTCAACAAAATAATTGGAAATGCGATTCTCTCTATTCCACCAGTCTCCCTCGAGGGTTCAGCCGATCTATGGGGGAAAACTCAGCTTTCCTAATTCTGCAGCTAATTAGAGACACACTTGTAAATGAAGTTGTTTGTCTTAAAGTTGAAATTCTCATCTGGGGGTGGGGAGAGGAAAGGAGAGACACGAGCAAGTCCTTTCACTCCGGAACAAGTGTATGAACAGGTATAAAGAGCACACGCCTGGGTTCCAATTAGCAGCCATATCTGCAACTAATAAAGCATCACTATTTTACCATCACTTATCTGGTGATGAGCGACTTCAGAAGAGCGGTCTGTGCCATCCTCGTCGAGAGGCGGGCCTTCCAGGGCCCATGGGACAGTCCTCTGAGCTGCACAGCGGTGCCTGTGCCGCTGGCAGGCAGTGGCTGAGCAGCCTGGACGCAGGAGAGCAGGATGGAGCCTGGAAGCTCCCCAGTGGGCCTCCCTGTTAGGGCCAGAGAAGCAAAGGCTTATGTTAAAAGAAAGCAGAGGGAAGGCACCCATGCCCAGCTGACGCCCCTCCCGTGGGTGGCGGGCAGCAGGGGAGCAGGGACCCCGGTCGCCGGCCTGCCTGCTCAGGCCACTGTTAGAGAAGCAGTCTTGGAGGTTTCCATGAGTCTGTCCTTGGCCTCTTTTTGTTCCTTCGGGAAGGAAAATCTCGACTTAATTATGTAACTGAGAACTAGAGCTCACGTTGATCCCCTCTTAGCCTCCTTCACCAGATCGGGATGTGACCTTAAGATGCAAACTCCGCAGGGCCCCCTCCCAAGGCTGGATGGGGAGGGTGGCTCCCTGCCGCCCCCAGGCCCCTGGGCCCGCACTCCCGCGGGGAACAAAACCGGCCTTATGGCGGGTCAGCGGATGAAACGGAGGCCCCGGGCCTGGGGAAGCCGCCGTTCTCGGGGTCCTGCTGAGCATCACAGCGCCCAGGCGGGGGTGCAGCGGCCTGGAGCCTGCTGAAAAGCTGATAAGTAAATTCAAAAGCACCTGCTCCTGCCTGCTTATCTGCACCAACAATATGAACTCCGAGTTATCACGCTTAAAGTGTTCCGTATTAGCCTTACATTTAGCTCTTAAAACCAAGTGCCATGTGCTACAACTTTAAAGGACACAAGAGTCAAACTGGGAAACAATTTTACAATTTTACAGCATCAGGGAGTCAATTCCCAGCCTGATCCCTCAAGAGGAGAAAGGATCTGGCGCTGCCACTCTGGGCACCAAGACAAGCAACACCGGCTTCCTCACACCCTCCTGGGTCCCGAGGTCACACACCCACCATCACCTCTGGGGTCCGAGGCAGGGCTTCCTCCCCAGCCCGCACGCGTACCTGGTATTGAAGACACTGTGCCCCTCAGCCATCCCATTTGTTGATCATTGTCCTCGTTTTCAGGTTCACTGTGTGTTCTAACTTGCAAAAGGCTGGGAAATAATTCGTGTAGATCAGAGCTACCCAATACAACGGCCCCTGGCCATGTGGCACGGGCTCCAAAGCCACACGGCCTGGGGTGGCACAGTGACAGCCCCACGGCCCCCCGAGTTCTGTTGCAGTGCTGGCCCTGGTGCTCCCGACACTCCTGGAGCTGGAGGCGGCTTCCTGGCTCCCCAGCACGACTCGCTGGAGACAGGGGCAGCTGCCCTCACTGAGGCAGAAATACGGAGCAGCAGCCTAATTGCTTCTTGCTCTCAATCAGCCAGCCGTACCCGAGTGCTGATGCACCTGGCTGTCCTCAGGCTGGGCTCGCAGAGGCCACCTTTGGAGCCCCGGGAAGACGTGACCAAGAGCACCAGGGCTCCTGCCCTCCTGCCAGGCTGACCTCTCAGCTTGGGGAGAACCAGAACCTTGCGCAAGTGATGCCAAGACTGCAAAGGGCTCAGAACTGGGCACCCAAGACCAGCCAGGATTAATAGAGGCAACTCCAGTGAGTGTAAGGGGACTGATCAGGCCCAAGTTAGAGAAGGCATTAACTACGGAAGAGAATGCAGACCCACCGGAGGCTGTGCCACCTGCCCACGTAACCCTTTGCTAAGCTTCCACCAGTGCCTGGCACACAGTAGGAAGTCAGTAACTATCTGAATGAATGGATGTGAAAAATACTCCTGCACCTCTGCTAAACCCCAATCTACCAGGCTGCCTTTACTTTTGAAGCAGCTGCTTTAGATCAGGAAGGTCCTCAGAAACCAGCTGAGCTGACCTTTATATTACTATGAGGACCCTGAGGTCAAAGGTCAAAAGACTTCAAGGTCACATCCCAGCAGGTTTGATTTCTAGTCCAGGTTTCTCTCCATGACTCCACCTATCATTTGTATGTTCTTTATTCAGAACATCGCATTAAGTCCGTTTTAAAACCAGCTCTGCACGCCCAAGTCTCCATTAGAATGGGGTAACACCCCTAAAGACAGCTCCTGCCTACCTTGGGGAGGGCAGACCAGAGAGGAGGAAGCAGCAGCCCATGTGCCGAGGAGCTGACCAGCCCACAGCAGGCTGATCTGGTTTCCAGTCATGTCCTGAAGGGGTGGATGGGGTGGAAGGACGTCGGGCAGGAATCTTTATGTGTGACTGTCACAGTGGCTATTGGGGACCTTATTTTTTTCCTACCCTAACTGTGATATGGGACTTTTTTTTTTAAACGTTCTTTTAAATTTTCTTTCCTGAGAATTCAGCATCCTTGACCTCAACAAATGAACTGAGAACCCACAACCGGGGGAAATAAACCAAGCAAACTTCTCAGAAATATAAATGCTGCTGAGGCAACGACCCTGCTGGCAGAGCCCACGCCACAGGCAAGAACGGCATGGGCAAGGACACCTGCAGACAAGTCAGAACAGGCCCACTCGCTGCATTTACACCGTCCTCTGCAGGCACACAGGGTGGGACTGGCAGGATGTCACCGGAGGGGCAGCCAGTTGCCGGGGCACAGGACAGGCCAGCTTCTGCAACGAAGCCCCCGCTCCTCAGGCCAGCAAAGTCCTGCTGAAACACGGCTGCTGCCTCGCTGGTGAGTCGAGCCCAGACAAGGATCTGGGCTTCGACACGTCCCAGATACAGAGTGACCCCAATGCTTTGGGAAGTGGTTCCAAGGCTTGTGACTGTCACATCTGGATTCATTGTGAGCCCTCAAGCTCAGCTCCTTTTGGATGACATGGTGAAGAGGCAACCCCCTCAGAGAGGCCCTGGCAGCACACAGGGCCCAGGAAAATCAACCTCGACGAGGAAACCAGTGTTCCCAACTGGAGGCAGACACAGGACGGTGCGGAGCAGGCTGGAGTTGGGCTTCCCCATGTTGTGCTGGCTCTCAGGGTTTCCAAACAACGTTGCGTAGTAAGCTGCCTGGGATGCGACTCTGGAGGAAATGGCTACACACCGAGAAACAGCAGAGAGCAGCTGGGAGGACAGCAAAGCCACACAGGGCGATCCAGACCCACCTGAGCCCCCAGATGAAGGCACTGGGAGGAGCGGGACATGAGAGCCAGAGGGGAGAGTGGACAGCAGACTAGATGCCATGAACAGCCAGAAAAAGACAGGGGGGCCAGGAGCGAGATGACAGTGTCACTTCCTGTTTATCCACCATCTTTCATGGGAGCATCTCAAAGCACTTTCCAGGTGTAGCTCTGATCCTCCCGCAGGATGCTGATCTGAAGGGTTCCCTGGGGAGTAAGAAATAAACCCCAGGATCAGGCTCCCAGGCCAATCTCCCCTCTGCCTCAGCCCTGCCTCGTCAGGCAAGTGAGAAGTGGTCAAGGGCACTAAAACAAGCCTCTGTAATATGTACCAAGAGCCTCCAAAATACTTGCATTCTTTCACTTGGTTCACTGTATTCCTAAAAATATATGCCAAGAAAAACAACAATTTTAAGGAATAAATAACCACCCTGGCTGGTGGCACAGTGGATAAGGCACCGGCCTGAGAACCCAAAGGTCGCTGGTTCAATTCCCTAGCCAGGGCAACATAATCAGGTTGCAAGCCAGGTCTCCAGCCAGGTCCTTGGCTGGAGGCAGGTGAAAGGCAACCATACATAGATGTCTCTCTCCCTCTCTGCCTCTCTCCCTTCCCCTCTAAGAATAATAAATAAAATTAAAAAAAAAAAAAAGGAAATAACCTTTATGCCCAAATATTTCCCTTGTAACATTATTCATAAGAGAAAATAATTAATAATTTATTGTTCAGCAACGGGGGATTTGGTTAAGTACTGAAGACACATGCTCCAAATGGAATTATTAGTTAGCAATTAAAATACTTAAATATCTGCAAAAACATGAAAATAATCTCTTACTGTGCTCTTCATATTAAAAAGCAGAGTATGCTATGCACCACTAGTTCCCAACTGGTGGTGTGTTTGTGTGAGGTGGAGGGGGAGGTGGCAGGCATGGCCACGTTGGTGTTCTGTTTTTATTGATTTTAAAAGATAAGTTAGACCCTGGCTGGTGGCTTAGTGGAACCCAAAGGTCGCTGGTTCGATTCCCAGCCAGGGCACAGAACCAGGTTGCAAGCTAGATCTCCAGCCAGGCCCCCAGCTGGAGGAAGGTGAAAGGCAACCACACGGTGATATTTCTCTCCCTTTCTTCCTCCCTCCCTGCCCTTATTTCTAAAAATACTGAATTAAAATAGCCCAAAAAGTTAAAACGAAGCCTTCAACCCCAACTGATCAGGGGAGACAGGGCCACCCCTGGGCACAGATCGGGGCTGGGAGGTACTCAACATTAGTAACAAGAAGCACCTATCAGGGGCGGGAGGTTATTATGGCCGAGTCTTACTGTTACTTGTTCCTTCCACTTTTCTGCAATTATTTTTTAACGTAAAATGAACGAGGATGAGAAACCAGCCTTATCTTCTCTGTCCTGGAGGGAGAGGCCCAGTGCCTGCTCCCAGCTCCTGTCCCTCGTAGGAACCTGGGCTGGGTGGGCACCACTGGTGTCCACCGTGGCTGGCTCCCCGCCTCCCTGTGCTGGGGAGGACTCAGGGTCTGCGGTTTATGAGTGTTGTGCATGAAGTCGTCAGCTGGGCAAAAAGAAAATAAGCAAACTCCACACAAAAGGGAGGAATGCTTCAGTCAACATTGAAAAAGGACTCTGGATTGAAACTTGATAACAGTTCTCAAATCATTTAAAAATAAGTATTAGCTACTAAAATGTAAAGTATTAGTTTTATTAAAATGCAAATCAATCAACTAATCTTTCTAGTAACTGTTGAATTGCAGTATCCGTGTCAATTAAAATAGTTTCCAATTTATTCTTGGCTGGAAGGAGGGTGGTCTTCTGAATTTTAAAATGCAAGCCTCCTCTTACTGAAAATTCTGTCTGTTCTTTCTCATCTCTTCTGATTTTAATTCATTTTAATTAAACAGGTTGGACTCCAAATGTTTTAAAGTACCTGTTTAAATCTTTTCTTCATCAAATAAAGAGTGACTCTAACAAAGGGTCTCTCTTTTAAGGCAACATGGGGCGGCACAAAGCTCCCTGAAGTCCAATGTGAACAGGTTACTTACTTGCTGTTCCAACGTGAATTATCTGTAATCCTTGGGCTAGATGGACAGGCTTGTGTGTCCTATATTTTAAAAAGTGATCATTTTGAAGAGAGTGAGTGTGGGGAAACGCTTCTATTTCTGTTGATTGATCTTTGGGTAACTGGAGACATACTGAAAATTAAACATTTCCCTGACAGTCAAGCCCAAGAGGTAACTAGAGACAAGAAAAACAAATCACCATGTTCCAAGTCCAGTTAATGTGGGGTGGAAAGACCCCCCACCCCCAACGCAGCAGACACACTGATGCAAGCTCTGAGCTGCGGGGCACATCACACCCCGCACTGGCGGCTGCATCTGGAGCCCGGCGTTCAGGCGCCGAGCAGCAACCCCCGGACCCTGAGTCCAGGATCCACAGGATTCCTGGGCACAAAAATCTGTCACTTGGTTCTGAATTCTTAACACAGAATCAAAACCTGACGTTCAAAACTAGTTATTAAAGTAGTTGCCTGGGTGCGACATACCTTCTCTAATTGCGTAGCTTTAAACAAAGATTTGGGCAAGGCCCCTAGGAGATGGTCAGTCATATGCTGTTCTGAACACATTACTTATGCAAGATAATCTTCATTGCATATTGACCACAGCAGACCAATAAATCCCCCTTATGGGGATTTAATTTCCAGCTTGTGACCTTTGGATGAAAAACAAGTGAATCATTTCCTCCTGCTAGATTTACACCGGAGCTAATCTCAATAAAGTGATTTAGGAATGGTGAGAATGGGAAAGGACTCCGGAAGAATCTTTACGGGTGAAAAGGAAAAAAAAATAAAAAGAAGCCAGAGACCTGTACTTAGCAACAAACTGGCAACTACTCCAGGTGACAAAGTCTCCAGGGCATAACTCAGAGGTTTTGGGGATTACCTGCTTCTCAGAGCTGCCATGAACTGGGGAACAGTATCCACCCAGAAAGCAGCATCCACCCCAGAATGAGTCCTTCTGTGACGTTTTCCATTGTAAGAGGAGGCCACTGGTGAGGGAAAGAATGAAAACCCTCCCAGCTAGCCTGTCACCCTGCCACAGTGCTAAATCAGACTTCTCGATGCTTCTGGACCAGTGCTCTTTATTTGTTGTGGTTTAAAGGCCAGGGGAGGGGCCCTCTGCGCGCTGAGCACAGGAGACACAGATGCTTGATTCCAGGTGTCCTGGGACTGGCTAGGCACACGTCCTGAACAGCACACCTTCCCAGAGGTTTGCTGACTCGCTCAACCCCACGGGCCAGTGGGTTCCTCCATTTGGGGTGGCCAAGGCACCCCGGGCGCCTGGCGGGCAACACCAAGAGAGGAGGGTGCTGTCAATGCCGCTGATCTTCATCACGAGGGTTGAGTTGGCCAAAAAGAGATCGATATAACTCTGTCCTAGAAGACAAATAAAACAAATTGGTTAACATACTGGTTAACTTTTCATGGTTAAAAATAGAACTAAGAAGCTGGGAAATAACCCAATCTGTTTGTTCGATTGAAAACACAGCCATATAATTAAAAATGCATCTCACAGCTCTTATTCACAGATAGAAAAAAAAGGAAGAAATCTAGAAGAAGCCAATCAAATAGTAAAATATGTAAATAGTCCAGTGTGGCTGGATACCCTGCCTCCAGGGAATGAGTTTTCTGTAAGTTTGCCCTTTACAGACAGGCTCTTCAAGTAAGAAAACAAGATTGAATATTTTAATAGGGTGTATAAGACTGCCATGCAATGAGGATTCAATCAGACGTGGGATGTAGGGGATATAATTTAGTTTTCATACATTTTCTTGGACTTGGCAGTACTTGAAAAACAATGAAAATGACCCAGCAACAAGATTCCAATTACTATCACACGTGCCGCCACTCAGTAGTAGAACCAAGACTTTCTCCACTCCACTGGCCTTTCCTCTGTTCTCAATCTAATAATAATTTGATTGGCTAATTTATTATTTCCAAAATTGGGGTTTGATGAAAATTGCAGCATGCCAGGATCTTAAGTCCTTGGAAGTAAAGCAAGTGATCACTTCTGACCTCTGTTTCTGCTATCAAACGCAACACATACACAACTACCTGGCCAAAGTCATGTGCCGAGGTGTGGGAAACGTGCAAAAGATGGCGCAGGGGAAGAATCTCTCCTACTGTGGAGCTAGACGCTCTGGAACACTTGCCTTGTGGACAGAAAACAGATTCTCCTAGCAGAGCTGAGGAACCACGGGCATCTGAGCAGGTCAAGTCCACCAGGGAGGTGCACTGCGGGGGACACAGCCAACTGAAGCAGGTGATCCAGGGCTGCTTCTCTGTGAAGGGTGGCCACTGACCCCCCAGGAAGGCTGTGGGTACACATGGGTGAAGGCCCTGGCCAGCAATAAACAGCCCCAGAAGGAAGCTGCGACTGCTGCTTTATATTTTCAATATCAAACCATAAAATATAGCCTGCCACACTATTAAGACAGCAAGCTTTTAAAAGCGCTCTCTATCTGAGAGTCATCATCAGCAAATCTGACTTTCAAAATAAAACAAAAACAAACAAACCCTACCCCTTCACACAGCTATTCTGATTCCGCAAGACTTTAACATAAAAATGTATTAGTCTGTTTTTGAAGTCTCCTCACTATAGTTGGGGTAAGAATAGATACTATAATTAGAAAATCCAGCAACAGGAATAGCATACTAAAACTTTTTTTTTCAAAGACTTGATTATTTTTAGAGAAAGGGGTAGGGAGAGAAGCAGAGAAGGAGAGAGACATCAACGTATGGTTGCCTTTAGCCTGCCTCCAGCCATGGATCTGGCTGGAGACCTGACTTGCAACCTGGTTATGTGCCCTGGCTGGGAATCGAACCAGCGACCTCTGGGTTCGCAGGTCGGTGCCTTATCCACTGTGCCACCAGCCAGGGTCTGCATACTAAAACTTTTTTAGAAGAAAAATATCTGCCCTGGCTGGTGTGGCTCAGTGGATTGAGTGCTGGCCTGTGAACCAAAGGGTCACCAGTTCAATTACCAGTCAGGGCACATGCCTGGGTTTCAGGCCAGTCCCCAGTTGGGGGCGCTAGAGAGGCAACCACACATTGATGTTTCTCTCCTGCCCTCCCTTCCCCTCTCTAAAAAGTCTTAAAAAAAAAAAAAGAAAAAGAAAAAGAAAAATATCTTTAAAAAGAAACCACACAAGCCAAGCATGCAAACTAAGTTTATCATTCTGAGGACCACAGGGCGACAGGGAAGTGCAGGCCGGAACCTGGTGCGTCTCCAGTATTGTTAGAGGGGTGCCCTCACCCTGAGGGCTGGTCCCTAGGCCTCCAGACACAGGAGGAAGGTTCATGCTATACTCCACCCTCTCTGCTACCTCCAGCCCCCTGCCCCCCTCCCTCCACCATTGGCCAGCCTAGCCAGGTGGAAGGCAGCTTCGTACTAAATGCAAATAAATAAGAGGCAGGCAACCTCACTTCTAGTTGCTTCCAAACCACCAGCTCCACCACATAAGCAACAGCAAGCCCTGCTCAGGCTTCCCTTCCCCACACTATGGCCTATCTGCCTGCCAGTAAGTACAAATCTCTCTCTCTAGCCATTTCACACACACAAAATCAAATGGCATTGAGGAGAGAATCACCATGACAAAAAGGACAACATGACTTTAAGGCCCCTGAGGAGAGGGGCATTCGGAGGCTCATGCTATTTAGCCTTCACCATCCTGCCCTTCCCAACTCCCGCAGCCTGCCTGCACCAGGCCTGTTGTCACTCGGGCAGACACGTCCACTCAGCGCCACAACCTCGGAGCCACGCCTGGGCCAGGCAGCAGTTACTGTCCGCAGCAGGGTTCACAGGGGCAGAGTGAAACGCTGAAAGCCATGGTTTAATAGAGCACCATTTCACACTCAGGTGAGCAAAGTGGACAAACACGCTGCTGTTCATGGCAAAGCAACCTAGAAAGCTAACTGGTCTGGGTTCTTCAAATATTTTTACAGAGAGAGGGAGAATGAGAGCAATATAATCTAAAAATCCCCAAAATCTCAACTCTACCACCAATCAGACTGTCAGTACCGCTAGGGCATCTCGAGCCTGCCTGCTCCTCGGGCCTTTCAGATCTTCCCGTCTCTGCCCAGAACAGGGAGACAGCCTCCCAGCTGCCTTTTCTGCGCCTTCTTCTCCTCAGTGAGAGATGCATTTCCAGTATTGTGCTCCTTACTTATGTACATTAAATTTCTACCAGCATTTTAATATTTTATGTTGTTATTGTGTATATGATTATATCCTAATGATAACTGTAAAGCTAACACAACCTGAAAGAGAATTTTTAATTCCTCAGAGCCCCTCCTCGCTTGGACCTAGGCATCACCCTGCAGAGGGGAGAGCCTCCAGGGCCCGCGCACAAGGCCAGCTCCGAATGCTGGTGCAGGGGCTGAGCCTTTCTCAATCCCGGCACCAGCATTCACAGCTGGCCTTGTGCATGGGCCCTGGAGGCTCTCCCCTCAGAGGGTGATGCCGCAGGTCCAAGCGAGGAGGGCCCTGGGATGAGCTTTGTTGTGGCAGGGGGCAGCTGGGCCAGGCGAGGTGAGAAGAACCTGTGGCCCGGCACCGGTGCAGGCGCACACAAGGCCCCTTCAGGAATGAGCTGTCGGCTCTCCCCAGGGAAGTCCTTAACACCCCAGGGTGAAGACTGCCCTGCAGGGAGCTCTGAGCTTTGCCCAAACCCAGACAGGCACTCAATATGGTGCCACCGTGTATGGAAAGGTTGAAGCATCTGAAAAGAAACAGGATGTGTCCCTGGCCCCATCCCAAAGAAAGCAAAACTAAAAATAAACGTAGGTACCAAAAAGCCACCACAGGCCAGAGGGCCAGACTGCATTCCACTGCAGAGACCCCTTTCCCTGCAGCGTCTTCACCAACTGGGGTTCAGCCGTGCAGAGGCCAGCTACCAACTCTTCAGGTTAACCTTGTCTCCATCTGAGTCTCAGGGGTAAGTGGACAGTTTAATACTTGAGGTCCCCTTAAGGCTATGCATAATAAACTTCTTTTCTTTCTTTCTTTTTTAAATACATAATTCCTCCTCTCTACCAGATTAAGAATCAAGATTTCAATCTCTAAACTGAAGTGTCTTCCCCTTTTTGTTAGCCCTTCCCCCACACTCTTGGCCTCAATGGCCAGTGGGTATGTAGAAAATGTATTAATGTTGGTATCATGCAGGAAAATAACCTATAGAGTCATTAGCAGGACTTGGACCTAAAGTAGAAGGTCGATAGCAGGGGCTCCTCCTTGAATTAAAATTTAACTTACCCTTTATTGCAACCTACAAAAGCAAGTAATGAGCACTAACATTTTTATTTCTTTTAAACTGTCATTTAGGCTGTAGAGGGGATAATTACCTATCTCTGGTGTAGTAAGATTTTACAACCCTTAGTGAGGCATTTTCTAATTTAATATTTTTACTATATTATCATAAAACCTGTTTCTGGAAAAAAAAAAGATCATGAATTAGCAGCCATTTTTCGTAAAGACTGAATGTGTGTGTGTGTGTGTGTGTGTGTGTGTGTGTGTGTGTGTTAGGTTTCAGCTTATTTATTACATGACTCTTCTGAAGAGACTTCAAGTGCGCACAGTCTAGCTGGCTGTGAAATGCAATCACTTTAGTGGCAGGCTTTAAACGGCCCTAACTGCAACGGTAGTGTACGCATGGAATAACGGAGCATGCACCCGAATGCATTCCCTTCGGCCCCACAGGACCACTCCTCACCAACTGTGACCCAGGACCAGCGTCTCTGACGCTGCGATTTGGGCAGACAGTACAGAGCACATTAAACCTGCAGCGTTATTTGGGAGGGGCTTCCAAGCTGCTAGGCCAGCAGCTTGCATCTGGGATCTGAAGAGCTGGACCAGCTGACTTCCAGGACACTGCACACTCCTCTACTTTGGTTGGAACTCCCCCCTAGCCTCCCAGATATCCCCGGACTGCACCTACCTGTCCCTGTGGCCAAAGGTGGGCAATAGCAGAGAGACAGCAGCAACAAGGCCACTGCTCTGTAAAGAGACCTGTGCAGCCTCCAAAGTACATCTTATCCACCGAGCAAATGGCGTAAGTGCCAAAGTTCTGCAAGGTCTTCTGATTGTGCCAGAGGAGACAATATCACTGCTTTCCTACTGAAACTTACTAATTTGAAATTGCTCATTTCTTACCTCAATGGTGGAGAGGGGGGTCTCCCTAAATGTACAAGACGCATCCCAGCATGCATCCTGGCTCTTCTTCCTTTCTAATCCTCTGGTCTCTGTATGCCGAGCACTCTTGTGCTGCACACAAAAGTGGTGTAGCATTGTTCCCATTTAACTTCATCTCTTAGACATACGTTTAAGAATTAAGGACGATGAAACACACAAAGGGAAAGCGAGACAAAGGACTCCACTTCCAATTCTGCTCATGTCTAGAAGAATCCTGATCGGGTTCGAATCCTTATGAGACAGTAGGGACACAGCCGGAACAAACATTCACCCTGACCAGTATGGTCACTGATGGCAGATATACCTTTAAAAATCACTGGTGATGTTACTGATGTGTGCCCTTTTCACATGTTTGTGTTCTGAAACCAGTTTACTTATTAGTGCTGTGGAAGCTTATGAACATGCCTTAGGTGTGTATGGTCTCTGGCCTCAAAGTACAACACAAAGGTATCATAAATTCCTAAAATACATTTGAGTGCCTATTTGCACTGTGAGGGTTCGTGGAGGGTTACACAGATAAGATGTGTGAGCTCTTATCTTACCAGGGCGTCTGACTGACGGAGCAGAAATGAGCTGGGAAGGTGATGGTATCCAGCAAGTCTGTCTAGGACAACCCATGCCATTCAGAGGGCCATGAATGTTCTCCTCACGCTGACCCCAACGCATCCTTCCAGAGCCAGGAGAGGGGTGAGGCTGACTGCTCTCAGGCGTCTCAACTACTGATGTCTTCACCTACCTGAAGCCTCCTTTTCTAGGTAAAAAGAAAAAGTCTGTTCCATTCCTGCTACGACAAAGTTGGAGTTCTCCTACCATCCTGACTGAACTCCGAGCCCTCTAGTGTGCCAAAGGGCAGGTGGTAACCCCCTGCCAATACCCTCTGGCCAATCCCGACAGGCCTGGGGCAGTCCAGTAGCTCCGAGCAGCACCCTGTGTTCTCAGCACCTACTTCTCCTGCCTCCACAGAGCTTCCACTATCTTCTGATGTGCCCACCAACATGCCCAGTGTTCCAAACATCAAGTGAAAAAGGTATCCCGTCCATTATCACTGGGCACATGCTAATGACACCAAAGGATCCTCCCAACCCTAACTCCAACTGCCTGAATGCTCTGTGGTCTGCTCCTCAAAACGCCACAGGTACAGTCATTGATTTAACCTTTAATTCCTTCTGCTTCCTCTGACCCAGTCCATTCTCCTCATATTAGTGACTCTACAGGAGACAGGAAGGTGTTTAAGAAATGTTTCTATGACCTAAAAGGGGGAGGAACATACTGATCCAAATGGCAAGCAATTGCCCTGTGTTCCCTGGGGACATGTGGTAGGCAGTCAACCTATGCAGGTTGCAACAATGGGCTCAAAGGACATACACAGGAATGTCACCTCTCAGGAAGACTGATCCAAGGGAAGAGTCAGAGTGCTTAGACAGAAGCAGTACCACTGAGTCAGAAAGACCTACACAAATTATGAGAGTAGAAAGCTTAGAATTCCTGAATGCAGTTGAAAGGTCAGCACTTAATTCTCCCTCACTCTCTTCCCAACCTTCCCCAGCAACAAAAAGTGGATTGCAGCCTTCTTTCTTTGAAATCTGATCACAATTTCATAACGAAAAACAACACACACACACCACAAAGAAATTGGGTGAAAAGAAAAGAAAGCAACCTTCTCTTACCTAGGGCTTATTTCTGAACAGGATCAAGTGAGCAAAGTAACAGTGGATGCCTGTTTATCACTAATTACCTACATCGGGATATGAGGCCAATCTCCAGACATTGGCCGAACTCTTCGGCCGCAGCTTCCCGAATCTGCCACAAGGTGGCAGTCAGTACACGACGCACCTGGGGCCAACCCAGCAACTGCGCTCCCAGCAAAGAGCGCCCATAAATTACCTAGTGTGTCTGCTCTCATCACCTTCCTCCCCACTGCTTGAAGGAGACTCTGGAAGGTCTGTTCCAATTCGCTCTTTTGGTCAGGTCAGAACTGGGTCCTTCAAACCTCTGCAAATGCTTTTAGCCCCACAGCTTTAAATTACAGATGGTGACATGTGGCCTCTGGCCTGTCTCCTAAAGATCAGACAGACTGAAGATTTATAAATG
Organism: Noctilio leporinus; assembly: GCA_004026585.1. Lineage (NCBI taxonomy): Eukaryota > Metazoa > Chordata > Mammalia > Chiroptera > Noctilionidae > Noctilio > Noctilio leporinus. The sequence goes on along the minus strand of PVIW01004579.1, from coordinate 25,321 downwards.
TTCCAAGAAGCAGGCTCAGACCCCAAACAAAGGGACAGAAAGGCTGGGGAAAGGAAAGAGGAGGAAGAGGGTAGAGAGGTGAGGAGGGAAGGAGAAGTAAATTGGTAAGGTTTTCTCCCCACTTACGCACCCTCCCAATTCTCAGGTCAGTTACAAACTCACTCCATTTGAACAAAAGACAAATACTTGAAACTTCCATCAACCCAATCAATAGCAAGACTTTCAAATTCTTTTAAAGACAAATAATTCGCCTTGGTGGACTTGCAACCAAAACAGGGCTGGGGTGGGCAGAAGCACTCTGGACAAAGGGGACATCGCCTCTCCTGAACATGAATATTCCACATTCCTGGGACAAGTTCCACTTTCAGTTTGACTGTTTCATAACAGATTTGATGCAAGAGAAGACAAATGGCCTCAGAAAGGAAAGACAACAAATCATCTCGCTGCTTTTAGCAGGGTTTTCTCTTTATTTTTATTTATTTTCATTCTGTAGCCGCGCTGCGGAGCTCTCTGCCTTGCTGGAGATGTTTAATATTAGCGGCAAGCCACCACGACCCTGGCAATAGAGTTGGCCGGTGCTGTGTTTACGGTTTTGTGACTGCTGGCTTCAGCAAGATGAAGCTCCTTGTTCACACAGCAGCCCCTCTCACAGCTCCTGTAAGAGCCAGGAGCTGCTTCACTGCTTGGACGTGGATCACGTCCTCCAACCGCAGGGAGGGGAGACGGACACGCCAGCTACATCTGTATCCCTATCAAGGCTGCTGCCCAATGACCTAGGGCCTGGGGAGGGGTACAGCAGATAACATCTCTCAGCTCCAGTTTAAGGGGTCCAAACACATGGAAATTAGTGCAGGTATTGCTGTCAACCCCCAGAGTTCTGGCAAGGCACTCTAGTACTTCTGGTAATAAGAGGGATTTATTTTACTTAAAAGCCCAGCACCGATTCAAACATAAAAGAAGCAAGTACCCAGCAAACACCTAAGGCAGCAAGCACCTCTGCGATGCCATGTCACACGCTGGGTGGCATGCACTCCTAACTGCTGACCAACTGTCCCACAGCCTCCCCACTAGGGTGCAAAGGTCTTGTGTTCTCCCTGTTAGTCTTTTTACACCTTCCTCCTGGCCAGGAGCAGAGACTTACTCCTAGGCGCTGTTCTCAGCCACCCCCTTCTCTCCTGACACCCTCCCCCCGAATCTCACCAGGCTCCCAGCCATAACATCTCTGCAATGGACTGAGATTCCTCCTCCTGACCTCAACCAGGCTTCCCATCTGCTGGCCCTGCAAGGCTAACTTGTCACCTAAAGGCGCATTTCTGTTAAAAATGGCAGCGAATTCTTTGTTATTCATGTTTCATACTTAACTGTTTAATGACAGGAAGCTGTAAACGGAGTTACAGGAATCAATATCACATTTTCTGATTAAAAAATAAAATCCATCCAAACATAGGGCTCTTGTTTACAGTTTACTTATATTAATTGATAAAATGCAAATGGATGCCCTTCATCTGTCAATCTTTGTGGCTTTTAACAGTATTCTTCAAAGAACTTCCTCCTCTCCTTTGTAAATCAGAGTAATTTGGGAAAAGGCAAGATTTGCCCCACACACCTGCTAGGTAGACTTTCCTGGGGAGTACGGTCCAGAAATCAGCCATGGGGCTATCTCTCCCCGACTCAGGTCACCAACTAGTCACTGAAGTCAGCAAGTGGACTACCTCCGCCAGTTACGTGACTGGCTTTAACGAGCCTGACTGCTCAGTGCAAAATGAGTGGTTTGTATTTCTGCCCCTGAAAGCTGGTGAATCTGTTGTGCTGCAAAGCTGTGCTTCCCCTGCAGGACCCAGAGGTGGGTGGGGAGGCGGAATGCTGCCAAGTGCGTATAGGAGAAAATGTGTATTGATTTCTTCTCTTAGAAAGGAGCACAAAGCATTGAAGAACAATTGCTCGGCTTTGCAGCATTTCACATTCCACACGAGACAAAAGGCCCAACCCGCAGCCGCCTCTGAGAAGCTGACCCACGCGGAGTGGGGTCTCCTGGGTGTCAGTGACCACCCTCGTCCAGCTCCACTGCTGGGACTCCAAACACCCTGGGCCACAAACACTTCCTCTGCCTCTGATCAAGCAATTTCCCTCCCTGGGCTGATGTTTCCTCATCTATATTGGAGAAGAAAGAGCTTTCAGTCCTATTTACCTTTAAGTGGAGGTGCCCAGAGGGTAAAAGAGTTAATGTTTATAAAGTGTTCTGCTCCCCAGAGGGAGACAATGGATAAAACACAAGGTGTGGTTATGGCTCATTCAAGACCTCATTTCCAGGGTAGTTATAATAGCTTCCCTTTTACAGTTGCTGGCTTCCTGGCACCTTGAACTCCAAGCGCAATGAGGCAATACCCTTTATCTAAATATCCTTTTTCGGTTTGACACTTAATATTAACACTAAAAATAACAAAAGGTAACCAGGGACTATTATACCTTGTTAACGCACAAAGAGAATCCATTCCAGAACTGTTTTCTTCTTAAACCAAACAAATAATCCTAAAGGCAGTCCAAAACATGGAGGCCTGCCTGTAGTCTCCATGTTTCCATAGTAACCAAAAACTGTAGGGGAACCACAAGAAACCAAACCCAGTATAGCTATCATAGACAAGATAGGCAGGAGAAAACCTATGGTGTAATAATGAAGTTTATGGTGTATACTCTTACAAGCGATAAGAAATACAAGTGTTCATGGAAGCTCTTTCCCCAGGGTTCATATTAAGTAAAAATGACCTCAAAAACCCTCTAGGTGAAGGATTGAGAATGTGAAGTCCCAAATATGAACTCTTCATTTCTGGACTTTTCCAAGATGGCCATGAATTAAAAATATATGGAGCTGGTCCTCGAGCATGAGGACATAACCCACAAATAATTAGGACCCAACCTGGCGGTGAATACTGTATATAATGAGGACACGCATAAAGCGCTCTGGGAGCAGAGGAGAGTATGTTACAGGAGCTAGATGATTTGGAGAGACTTCCGTAAAAGAAGCAAGAAACCACTGTTCATCCATCTTACAGGACCGTTGCAAAAATACACCAGCAAATTGTAAACAGGCTTATAAACTGAAGACTTACAAAGATACCTCAGGTAGAAGACCTATAGCCAGCTTTTTTTAGGTTTGTACAAAAATGGCTATGTCTGTGTTGCATGTGAAGGGAAATGATGTAATATATTAAAAAACATGTGAAAACATGCACTTTATTTAAATAATTATCTGTACAAATTAATTTGAAATAGTCCTTTTTGGAATCAAATCGAAAATATTAAGAACCATTCTTTCTCAAGAATCTAATGAGCAAGAAGGAGTAGTTTCACTTTAGAGAGGAAAACTGAAGTCTGTGGAGAAGACTTCTCCCAGGTCCCACAGCTCAATAATCCCGAATCAGTTCTCTAGCTCAGGGAAGACTGGCAACAACTGCAAAAAGGCCTTAAATATTATACCTCAGTCTACTGCATTTCACAGGTGGTACAGGTTTTACAAATGAAGGCCAGACTACCCACCAGCAAAACGACTCAACTCTTGCTTTATTGTGGTGCTCAGGAACCAACCCTGCAGTACTCCCAGGTGTGCCTGTGTATTAACCCAACTATACGAGCATAAAACCACAATGATACCAAATACAAAACTGCCGGAAACAGGAATACTATTCTGACTTAAGAGTTAAGCATTCTTAGCAAGGGAAAAAACCTTAATTGGTGCTTTTGTGAACTGCAGAAAATGCTGTTAGACAAGAACAAATAAAACAGGGGTTCAAGGAAGAAAGAGCCCCTTGGTCAGTGGGAACAAGGGAACCCTAAAATCCTCCCTGGAAGGGCTGGTGTCAGCCGAGGACTGAACGCCACGTGGCAACAGGAGAGATTGAGGTGGGCCCTCCAGAGGCCGCTCTCGCTCCCGGTTAAGTGAGTGAGATCAAGACACAGTGGGAGGAGTCTGGGGTGGGTTCTGCAGCTCCCAGGAGGGGATACACGCTGGAGCAGGAGATGTGAGAGAGAAAGGCAGTGAGGAAACACTTCCCTGAGGGCCTTGAGTGGCAGGTTCAAGAGGATGGCTCCGATCTACAAAGAACAAAGAGCAACCTGGCCGTCTGTGCTACTTGAGGAGGTTAGTGTAGCAGTGGCGCAAGAGCTGGACAGATAGGGCTGTTGGTTAAGAAGCTGTTAGTGCAACAGTCTCTGTGGGAATTAAAAATAACTTGGACTCTAAAAGAGGCTGTAGAAATGGATAGTATAGCCCACTGAACAATACCAGTATTAAAATGAAATTCCAGGCTGATTAGAAGAAAAGAAATCAGACAAAACTTAGAGAAAACATATGCAAATAACTGATCCTGCGATACAGGAGGGATGGTCTAAACATAAAAGCAATGAAAAACATCCAGAAGGATGTTTTGATTACATGAAAAAGTAAAACTTATATATGACCAGTAAAAAGCATTAACAACAATAGGCAGGGAAAATCTACAAAAATATGAAATATGGTATATAACTGTAATATACAGAATTCACACAGACTACAAAGAAAAAGTAAACTCAAAGAGAAAAACGGGTAAAGGATAAAAATAGAAATACAAATGATTAATAAATATACAGACTCTTCAAGTTTATTATTAAATGAGAAAATAAACATCAGTTATCTAACCCAGTGCCTAGCACATCCTAGGCACTCAATAAGATATCATTCATTATGAACTTCTAAGAAAACTCTCCACATTAGCAAAGGTGTTATGGCACATTGCCTCAGCTCTGGGAGGAGGAACGGGGGTGTGATAATCAGTACAAGCTACCAAGAATCATTAGAAAGTTACATCTGTGACTCAGGATTTACCCTTCCAAGAACCTATTCTAAAGACACAAGCAAAACTTAGAACATGGATTTCTGTAGAAATATGTTCATTGCAGCTTTAATTAAAGAGAAGTAAAAACAATAGAAACAACCTAAATGTCCAATAATAAATACTCCATAATTGAATATAAAATTATTAAAATGTCTTTAAATGCCCTGGCTGATGTGGCTCAATGGATTGAATGCTGGCCTGCAAACCAAAGGGTTGCCAGTTTGATTCCTAGTCAGGGCACATGCCTGGGTTGTAGGCCAGGTCACCAGTTGGGGGCATACTAGAAGCAACCACGTTTTGATGTTTGAAAAAAAAGATTTTTTTTTTAACTTAATGGCATTGAAATACTTCTAAGTTAACTGAAAAAAGGAAGTCAAACACTTATGTATATATCTGCAAGAAAACATGAAAATAATGCTCAACTCTCAATAGCAGGTAACAGATGAATTTTTCTTTGTCCTTTTTGTATTTTCCAAATTTTCTTCCATAAGCACAGATTATATATTGTAGGAGAAAAATATATTGTTCCTAAGAAAAGTAAGGAACAGGTGCCTAAGTATGGCAGAGATAGAACTGTAAGAGCAAATTGGCTAAATATACTGTGACTGTCAAAGCTAATTACAAGGGTTTAGGGTCTTTGTAATCAGAAGAATGATCTGGCCATAACAGCAGGCCTGGAAATTCAGTGATTCATACTAAAATGTGAATGACTTCATAGGCAAAACTTTCCAATATAGAAAGCATCTCTATTAGAAATGGAAACATCATTTTAATCCAAAGAAATTCTTTGTTTTGTTTCTTTATTCCAAACAAGTTTTGAGTTAAGATATATCTAGCCCCTGCGTATGCATACTGGGGGTGCAAAGAAGCAGCACCCCTTGGCACATCATCCCCACACATTTCTAACAGCCTGTTGTTTTCTGGGAACAGTGGTATTGGCCACTGTTGTGGGCCACACCCCTAGGTGCATATACTATACCAGCTTTACTACATACCTACTGTTTAACTTGAGTTACTTCCTTGCTCTATGCCTAAGTACTCTTATCATAAAATGCAGATAATATAAAACACTTTAGTGGTTTCTTATAAGGATTAAATGAAATTGTACATGAAGGGCTTATGTGTCTGGCATATAGTAACTGCTCAGTAAATTGAATATATTATCCTATGTCATTTCATTGTCAATCAGAAACAGGACAGCAGACTTAGGGTGGATAAATCAGAGCAAAGGATGAAAGCACTTCAGACAGAAACTGTCTACATAGTTTAGCAATCTAACACTGGCTCAGTGAGTACAGTGGGAAGTGTGTTAAGATCTATGAATGTCTAATCTAAATGAATAAAAGACATTCGGCTATTTCCTACCCATTAGCAAGTTACTTAGTTGTGATTAATACAATATCTATAAAATATTTTAAGTCAACAATAATAAAATACAAAAACTTTAAAAAGTCTTTCGAAAAACATCTCACTTTGGATGTGAAGTATCCCTTTGGAGAAATAAAAGGGATTCATAATCCCTCTGAGGAAATGACGGGCATTTGATTGCAGAAATGAGAACGACCGTCAAGAGGCCCCATTTTGTGGAAAGATGACCTGTTCAGCATTTACAGTCTCTTTCTAGAAGAGGTGCGTTTATCACTCTACGCTACATCATGCTTGGAACCAGCACTTCCATTTGAGAATGCAAACTCTCTAGAATTGTATAAGACTGAGCAGCAGTGAATCAGGAAAAATAGAGGAAACAAGACCTGAGTTTTCTTTTCAACCCAGTTGCAGAACTCTGGCCCGAGCCTCAGGTTCGAACTCGAGAATGTTTTCTTTGTCCTTCCGACATTACTGAGGAACGCCCCATGGCTCCTACCTCTGTGCTGAGCACCATCTTTAATGATGATATATGGGGGCCCTTCCCCTCAGCACTGCTGGGGGCGGGGGGGTCAAACATGCGATGCTGCCCGCCTGAGCATCACCAAGCGAATTATATACTGTGTCAATCCAAGTTAATGCATAGTTGTAATCCTCTTTAACAAGAGATCAAATCACTGCCATGAGTTATGTTCATCCTGTAATCTGATAAGGAAGAGAGGGAACTGCTAATAAAGGACTACCAGGAGCCTTAATGATGCTGGTAAAAGGCAGCACCATGAAAATATTGCTCCTGTTCATCCCGATTAGATCGATGTTGCATATTTGCCCAGACTTGTTTCACCTGTCAGAATAACCTGTATCTTTTTAGGAGATAAGAAGCTTCAGAAAAAACATCCGTATCAACCATTCTCGCTTGCAAGTTTTTAACCAATGAAAAGTGCTCTGATGAAGGCATTTCTGGGGTTATTAGCTGATGTGTTCTCAAATGCTAAGCGAATGACCCCAGAAAACTTCAGCATGATTCAATGCCTATATTATATAAAGGGGTACAGTTGGCAAAGGGGAATCAAAAATGGTCTAAGAAACCTCTGGATGACCAAGCAGGTGAAAAGAACATCATCAGTAGAGTGGTAGAATATCCCCAAATTTAGGGTACAGACCCCCACACAAAAATGGCAAGCCAAAGATGAACTGCCTGTAAAAATTCTATGATACCAAGGCTCCTTAGAACAGTGTGGCAGTGATGTTGACAGAGCACTGTACAAGGCCAGATTGCATTCATACATTTCTTTTCCAAAACTCCAGATGTAGAACAATAGTATCTTTGGTGCTTCATAGTTATTATTAAAGGATCTTCTCCAGGGCCTCTTTTTTTTTAATGCTAGTAGTTTTATAAAAGGAGTGGGAGAAAAGATTTTTGTGTGGCGGGGGGTGGGGGAGAACATGGGATTCAAAATAGAAATTCTTGCTGTTCCTCTTGAGAATGTCTTTGAGGAATGGAGTACCTATAAAATGTTAACATTGCTATCATCTTCATAATGAGGAGAAACAAGCTCCTCAGGGTAATATAATACCTACGCCTTTCAGGGAAAGCACCAGAATCAGGACCCTCTCAGAAGGGGCAGTTATGCAAGACACACACTTATGTTCCTTGGCGTATATCACACTGATGGCTGCCGCTAGACCTGTCCTGTGCTGACAGCAGACCCACTGCGTCCACAGAGCAAGCAGCTTCCGTGGTTCCCTGTCCCAGATCTGAGACCAAGGCCCCACTGTGAGGAACACAGCCAGGCCTCTCTTAGGTCTTCCTCGGAATCTGCTCCTCCTGCTTGTCACACTAGCATTTTACTATGTGACCTCCATCAACACAACAAACAAGAAAATAATAACTTCTTTACAAGTCTGCTTCAGAGGGCCTTTCAATAAAAGACCAAAAACAGATGAATTTTTTTTTTTTTTTACAGCCTCCAAGTTCTTCATTTGGTTACAACTGTAATAAGAGATCACCTGACCCTGGCTGGTGGCTCAGTGGACTGGCACTGGCCTGTGAACCCAAAGGTCACTGGGTCAATTCCCAGCCAGGGTACATAACCAGGGTCCAAGCCAGGTCTCAAGCCAGATCTCCAGCCAGCTCCATGGCTGGAGGAAGGTGAAAGGCAACCATACATTGATGTCTCTCTCCCTCTCGCCTCTCTCCCTTCCCCTCTCTCTAATAAATAAAATATTTTAATATATAAATTAATAAAGAAAAGAGATCATCTAAATCTGTACTTCACACCCCCTCCAATCCAACAGCAGCACTGCAGGGGACTCACACCACATAAGGTAAGCTGCTTCCGGAATGTCCTTCAATGGTCAGAGAAGTGAGCTGCAATCCTGTACATCCTGCAAATAACACCCTGACTGTTCTTGACAGTAACAAGGTGCTTAAAATCAGGATCCTCTACCAATGAGATAGCAAGCCTTTCTCCTCCCTTGCCCACTGGCAACTGTCTCTACAATACCATGTGGTATTTTAGCCCCTTAGCAAAGATGACTCTGAAGGACAACAGAAGCTGCAGGGAGCTGAACTGTCGAATGCCAAGGATTCAAGGGTTTAGCCAAGCCAGCGATCATATTTAGACTCAGAGCAATATCCTCCCTTCCACGTGAACAGGTAGCATGCGGGCAAAGCGGGATTTCTTTTTCCTCTCGGTAATGAGAAGGTGCATCAGGCCTGCAACAGAAACCAACCACCTACCTTGTAATGGAGTCACGACCTGCTGGACCAGCACATATAAAGTGCCAGGGATTTTACTACTAGCCTTTAACAGAGACCTGAAGGCAGGGAAAGGCATTTAAAGCAGCATCCAACATTTACCTAGAATGAAAGGCCCCCAAAGAGGAATTTGGTGACATAGGGATGCAAACTGAGCTACTATGCATTTTAAAAGTTTTGAAATCATGATAATAGATTGACTGAAGAGAAAAATTCCTAGCATGAAAAAAGACTATGTATCAGCAGAAATGAACTAAACAGGCCACACGACCACACCTCAGAAGAAACAGTGAAATGCCACTACCTTCTTCAGGATCCTTTTAAAGATAGTAGTTTTCTCTATTAAGGATATTCACATCCTATGATAAAGATTAAAGATCTCCTCTTTTCCCTCTTAACAGGAGCTATGTTTCAGTTCAATTCAAACTGACCAAGTGTAAACTTTTTTGAGCTCAAGCTGGACAAGGGATATGGGGGATTCAAAGACAATTCAAAGACAAGGAACAGCACTTGGGTTTCCCCCTAAGAAAAAAAAACAAACACTTGATATTAATCCAATTTACACAAATGTATGCAACAATGAACTGGAACTAAGGAAGAACTAAAGAAAAGAGAAGGGCCTCCCTCCCCAGACCTGGGTAAGGTAGAAACCATAAGTATAGCTGCCTCTAGAAATAAGAAATCAAGAGAGCTGGAAAATTCGTTATGTATTTTTCACCACCATTTAAAAAGTGGAGAGTGGGTGGGAAAAGAAGCTAGTCAGTTAGATATTAAAAAGCCAGTTTTATCCATAAGGTCCACAGAGCAGAAACTGTAAAGGAGAGAAGGCCTTTTCATTTATATACTTCAAAAGAGAAATATCAAGGACCTTCCTACCTCTTCTCTTTCTACACGCACACACACACACACACATTTTTCAAACTTAAAATGTCCTTTTTTTCCTGCTGATAGAAAGCAATCCACTTCTTTTTACTTTTTGTAAAAATATTTGAACACCTCAGAAGTACATAAAATGAAAGGTAAAATGTGCCTTGGACTTCACCCCTCCCAACAATAGACATGGGAAGAGTTTGGTGCACACAGTTTCAGAGCTTCTTATTTTAATAACAACTAATAGAAATAATTTCTCATAGCAAAAGATCAGAGCAAAATAGAAGTATAAAAAACAAAACATTGTGGGCCCCCCTTCACCCTCTTCCTCATCCCATTCTTTCCATAGGTAAACACTTTTAAATAATACGACATATGGTCTTTCCAGACGTTTTCTACAACATAGATATGTGTACCTATATACCCATTTAATTTTTATTTTTAAAGCAAAGCAGATCACATTACAAGTACAGCTTCTTTTTCCAGTTAACAAAATAACCTGGAGACCATTTCAAGACAGTGTATTATTTTTTTTTAATTAATTATTTTATTTTATAAGATTTAATTTATTATTTTTAGAGAGAGGGGAAGGGAAAGAGGCAGAGAGGGAGAGAAACATCAATGTATGGTTGTCTTTTACCTGCCTCCAGCCAGGGACCTGGCTGGAGACCTGGCATGCAACCTGGTTATGTGCCCTGGCTGGGAATGGAACCAGCGACCTTTGGGTTCACAGGCTGGCGCCTTTCCACTGAGTCACCAGCCAGGGCCAACACAGTGTATTTTTTAAAGGTGTTACCTTTTTTGCCCTATCACATATTTATTTATTCAAATAATTGGGATTATAATAGAAACAGTATTTGGTAGCCTACTTTTTCCACATAACATTATGTTAATATATATGATCCACTTCATCATTTAACAGCTGCTTATTATTTCATTGAATGATTTTCTATGATTAACTAGTTCCCTATGGATGGTCATGATTGTTTCTTATTTTCCCCATTATAAACAATGTTTCGATAAAGATCCTAAATACAAATATATTTGCCAACTTGCAATTTCTTTAGGTCAATTCCTAAAAGTACATTTTTGTGGGTCAACAGATACGTACACTTAAAAATTTGAAACAGCCCTGGCTGGTGGCACAGTGGATAAGGTACTGGCCTGTGAACCCAAAGGTCGCTGGTTCAATTCCCAGCCAGGGCAACAACCAGGTTGCAAGCCAGGTCTCCAGCCAGGTCTGTAGCTGGAGGCAGGTGAAAGGCAACCATACATTGATGTTTCTCTCCCTTTCTGCCTCTCTCCCTTCCCCTCTCTCTGAAAAATAGTAAATAAAATCCTAAAAAAAAAAAAACAAAAAATTAACACAGTACTAAATAACCCTCCAAAATCATTTTGCCAATTCTATTCCCTATCGTTGTGTATGACAGTACCTGCTTTTCCATACAATCCAAACTGAGGATTGCTATCTTTTAATGTTTCCCAATAACGAAAAAAAATGAAATCTCATTATTTTAATTTGCATTTCTTTGACTAATGAGGTTGATAGTCTTTGTTTTAGGCAATCTGAAATGTTTCTTTCATAGTTTCTAAGTTTGTTGACATTCTTTGCCCATTATTTTTATTGGAATGTTAAAGATTTGTAAAAACCCTTTTACAACAGTGTTATCATGTAGTAAAGAAATATGTCATAAGCTCTGGCTGGTGGCACAGTGGGTAAGGTGCTGGTCCGAGAACCCAAAGGTCACTGGTCCTATTCCCAGCCAGGGCACACAACCAGGTTGCAAGCCAGGTCTCCAGCCAGGTCTGTAGCTGGAGGCAAGTGAAAGGGAACCATACATTGATGGCTCTCTCCCTCTCTTGCCTCTCTCCCTTCCCCTCTGCACAAAAATGATAAATAAAATCTTTCAAAATATATATGTCATAGGTTCAACTTTCCCTATCCAGTTTGTCATTTACTTATTACTTTTTTGCTGTCTTTTCCAGTGTGACTTTTAAGGTCTATTAATATTTTAAATATTTTCCCTTATGGTTTCTGGCCTTGACATCATACTTACAAAGTCCTTCTCTACCTCAAAATTGTAAAAAATTCTCCATTCATATATGCACACCAACAATGGCATGTTTATAAGTTAACCAAACCAGAACTATTCACTGGAGGAAAAGTAGTATGCACTGATATTGATATTCTAACAAGTATGAAAGTTCCCATTCCTCAATGATATTTTGTTTATAAAGTAGAACTGAAAATAGCATAGTACTAAATTATTTCCAGTGATGGAATTGCAAAAGAAAAACAAAACAGGCCAAGCTACAACTGCCTCCTCCTTACTTAAGAAAGTGTACCTATTGGCCCTGGATGTTTATAGGAGACGCAGAAAGAGCTAATACCCAGCTACTCTGCCCATAGTTAACCTGGCCGTGCACACTACGGCGCGTAAGCAGTAATGCCGGATGTGCCTCTGCAGCTAGAGAACCACAAAGGGAATTGAGTGCACTATGGTAAAAACAAATGTTCAGTTCTCCAACAAGACTTTTGTTAACTTCCTTGTTAAATGGCTAACCCAGCTAGAGAACAATGCTGATAATTAGCCATCAGGTCACAAGGGAAAGCCTTTTTTTCCCACTGAATCCCACAAGGGCTGTAACCCAACAAACACGTTCCCAATCCTTCCTCCCTTGCCTGCTCTTCCTGCAGCTGCAATCGAATATAGTTCTGGCCAATAAGATATAAGCAGTTTGTTGGAGGGGATTCTGCGAATTTCTTTACTTTTCCAATAAAAGAAAGCATATATGGCTGACACCAGCCACTCTTTTCCCTCTCCCTGCCTCAAATGCACGTGGATGGTAGCAGCTGCAGGGACCACCTTGGGACCAGAGGAAAGAGACCAAGAGATGCTGGTCTGAACATTACTGAGGAAGCAAAGCTGTTGCCAATAATCACCTGCCATCCCTTCAAGTATTCCGTCAGAAAAATCAACTCCCATCTGCTTATGCCTCTGTAGTCAGGCTTTATGTCTCAACATAATCCTAAATAATACAGTCAAATAATCTTTATGTCTAGCATATAGAACCTCAAACTTTTTGAGTGAATAAATAAAATTCTGGAAGACTAAGTGCCCCTGGGTCATTATTAGGTGATTTAAAAAAAAATTACAACTAAGAATGACAAAAAGTTCATTTCTGAGTGGTCTAGTAGTACTGTATTCAAAATAAGCCACCAATATTTAAACCATGTTTCACTTTATGCCTGGGGTAATAATATTACTGAATAAACAGGGTTTAGTTTTAAGCATCTAGTTCTCCTTTCTTGTTGATGTAACTCTTTCATATCATCTAAGGAGGTACTCATTTTACTGTTTTAAAAAACATACTAATCTAGAAATGAATGGGGGAAAAAACAGCCATACACAGGCATTCACTTGCAAAGCATAAGAGAAAACATAAGGTCAAGAAGGTCTGAGTACAAGCACATTCAGAACTATCCATGAGCTATTTTATGCTCAAAGCACTGAACAAACAACAAAATTAATAATCACTGCGTTCACCTAAACTTGCAGACCCACTGCTTTTCAGGCAAGGCGGGGGAGAGGGAATGTGACAGAATTCAGCAGCAAACTAAATATGTACATATAAAAAAGTTAAATGTATTTTGAGGTATAAAGCTGGCAAAACCCACAGGTGCCACATTATAACCAATCAGTTCACTTGGTAAAAACTTATGGTTAAAAGTGTCTACCACAGCATTATTTACAACAATGATAATTGGAAACAATTTAAATGTCCAACTATTAACGAAAGGCTAAATAAGTAATATTAAAAATCTACATAGTCATTACAAATTTTTGAATAATTTTAATGGCATAATGCTCAGGGCATATAAAATATGTAAGAAAATTCATAATAGTGGAATATAATTTTAATTATATATTTTTTAAAAAGCATACAAAAATGGAACTCAGTAACTAAAGAAAATATTCTGAGTTGTTAAAAGTGGTTATTTCTTGTGTATGTACACACCCTTCATAGTTACGCATGTTGAAAGAGCCTAGAAATAATGACATGCAGTAACAATGGGCACTCTTAGCACCCAGAGTTTGGTTTCTAAATACCACAATCAAGAAACAAGAATCAGGGCTCCTTGGACAAAGACTGATTCCAGAGCGGCAGTACGAAAAGTATAAGCTGAGCCTAAAACACCACTGTTGTGCCAGAAGGTGAGGAAGTACTCAAAGAATAATCTGGAACACCTCAAAAGGACAGGCCAGTTCGAAGGGACTTCCATTAACATGGGACAATTTAAAATCAAAATAAACAGTAACAATGACAGATTACAATTCATGGAATAGAACTGTAAAGCACAAGTCCATACTGATACACATTAATGGTAAATAAGTAAGTTAATCTTATAAAAATATATTATAGCTTGCTAACTAAAAAACATAAAAGAAATTATTTAAAAATGGTTATCTCTGAATTACAATGAGTATACATTTTTATCTTATTTCAGCTTTACAAAATGAGCATGTACTTCTTTAATAAAAATACTTAAAAAATAAATCCATAAGAGCAGCCTAAACAAACACAACCTGATATACATCTCCACAGCAATCTCTAGATAGAGCCATTTTTGTTTTAGTTTATTTTATTCTCTGCAGCCACTTTTAAAAGTAGAGCATATGCACAACCCCGCCAAACATAAATCAAGTGCATGTGGTATCCTGACCTATCTGTCCTAGACAGGAGCTCAGATACTCTAGGCAGATGGCTTAAGTTAAAAACAAAACAAAACAAAACAGCAAAAACAAACAAAAAACCACCAGAGGCAGCATTGAGATGTATGGAAATTTTGTTTTGGTTTTATAATAATTATGGGAGTGAACAGATGAGACAAGGACCCTTGCTATGATGCCAATGACAAATGGTTAACTGATAAGAAGAAATGAAGAGGGCGACAGGCTATAGAAGAGGTCAATATCAGGCTGTCATGAAGCTATTTGAGACACATAATTAATCTATTACTCACCTGGCATCATCATTCATTGTAGTGTGGTCAATAGGTGCCATGAAGCTCAGTAGCTTGCTAAGGACATGAAACCTAAATAAAGCAGGAAACAGGCAGGCACATTAGTAACTGTTAAACTAGAAAAGGAAACACATTCTATGAGCCAACAAACTCAAGCACACATCACAGGAACATTCAGCTCCTTGAATAGGGAACAACCAGTCATAAGCATGCAACACTTAGCCCTATAAAATCCTTTTTTCCTTAATGCTACAGGAGCAAAATCTGGTAAACGTGCATTGTGCAATAAATGACAGTAATCCAATACAGATCCATTTATATCACAGCCCCCCAAAAGTAGATACACAGGCAATACAATGAGGACTTGCCTACCCCAATTTCTTCCTCTCTACATAATCCTGATTTCCCACATCATTAAAGCTACGTAGGGGCAGCAGCACAGGCAGTGGTATAACACCACCACCGTCACTCAGTAGCACTGGTTCCCCGAGTCAAAAAGCCTTCTACAATTTCACATTATTTCTACTCACTAGTTCCACTGGATCTTTCAGTCCCCCCATGTTTAAATGAAGGAGCACAACTGAATAGTACGTAAGTTTGATTCCTGACACTTTGGTCAACGTATTTTTTTAAGTTACATCACCTCCATTTCTTGCCAACAGAAAAATAATAGTTTGTAAAAAATGTTTTGAGATTCTCTGGTGAAAGGGGCTGAAGAAATATATGACCTTATTTGGACCAAATTACACCAAAGAGAATTCGAAGAAAGTACCTCTTTCTGTTCATTGTAATAAAAGAGGTTGTATGACAATATGCTATTACGTAATTTTTTAAAATTATTTTATTTATTTTTTAAGAGAAAGGGGTAGAGAGAGAGGCAGAGAGGGAGAGAGATATCCATGTATGGTTGCCTTTCACCTGCCTCCAGCTATGGACCTGGTTGGAGACCTGGCTTGCAACCTGGTTGGAGACCTGGCTTGCAACCTGGTTATGTGCCCTGGCTGGGAATCGAACCAGTGACCTTTGGGTTCTCAGGCCAGCACCTTATCCACTGTGCCACCAGCCAGGGCCTATTATGTAATTTTAACAACAAAACAAACACTTGTCTTGGGCAAAATAAACAAAAATATTATAAATATTTTCATGTGTAGTTTTGTTTTGAAAGTATTTTGATACATATAAAATATCTGACTCTCAATTGTACCACCCACAGCTAACCCTCCCAAATTTCTTTTTCTTAACAATTTTACAAGAATAATAGTGATGAGATTTTCTTCATTATAAAGTAACAGAGGAACCCTGGCTGGTGGCACAGTGGATAAGGTGCCTGCCTGCGAACCCAAAGGTTGTTGGTTTGATTCCCAGTCAGGGCACACAACCAGGTTGCAAACCAGGTCTCCTGCCAGATCTGTAGCTGGAGGGAGGTGAAAAGCAACCATACACTGATGTTTCTCTCCCATGTTTCTCTCCCTCCCTGCCTCTTTCCCTTCCCCTCTCTCTGAAAATAATAAATAAAATCTTAAAAAATAAAAAATAAAGTAACAGAAAAGGTACAAAATTACAGAAAATTTGGAAAGCAAACCAACAAAGAACACACAAAAAATGTGTAACTCCTCCACTTTAAAACAACTGTTAGCATTTTAGTTAGTTATGTTTTTACAGTGATACTCTTTTTCACTTTTTTCACTTAGCATATAAGCAGTGTCCCATAACAGATATCTGAATAGCTGTAGATAATCCCAGGAGTGAAAGCATAATATATTTTCTTATTTTTGAACATTTATATTATTTTCAATTCTTCACTTTTTATAAGGTGCAAAATCAAAATCTCCTACATGTTTTTTAAAATGTCTGCTCTTAATTATAAAAAATAATTCTTATAAAAAGAATCCAAATACAGAAATGCACAGAGAACTGACAAGTCTCTATGGAAATAACCACTGTTTTTAAAACTGTTGAGTCTGACTGTTCTCTATACATAAGACAAGTATAAACTTAACACATTTTTTAAAAATTTTGTTGTTGTTTTACATCCATCCAAACTTAACATTTTTTCACATAAATGTGAGACTGCAATATAGTTAATATTCTGCATCAAGCCTTTCCATTGTACCATGTTATAGTTTATTCTTTTTCATAGTTGCAAAATACTCCATTTCATCAATATATTATAATTAACTGCATCTCTTATTGATGAGCATTTATACAGACTGCCCCCCTTTAAAAACCATGTTAAACAGTGAGGTAAAGATAATTATATACAAATCACTGTATGTTTGTTCACGTATTTTTATGGGATAAATTGTGAGGTATGAAATTGCTGAATTGAAAAGCATACATAGTTAAAGTTAAAAATCGAGTCAAGCCCTGGCTGGTAGCACAGTGGATAAGGTGCTGGCCTGAGAACCCAAAGGTCGCAGGTTCGATTCCCCAGCCAGGACACATAACCAGGTTGCAAACCAGGTCTCCAGTCAGGTCTGTGGCTGAAGGCAGGTGAAACGCAACCATACATTGATGTCTCTCTCCCTCTCTCCCTTCCCTTCTTTCTAAAAAATAATGAAATAAAATCTTAAAAAAAAAAAAAAAAAGAGTCAAAATGCCCTCCCAAGGGTTAGGTCAATATATGAGAGCATAAATATTTACCTAACCTTTCTACGTAAGTATAAAAAAATAAATACAGTTAATGCAGGCAAGCATTGGTTTTTGAATGTCTTGGTTCTTGAACAATCCAGTTCTCAACCAAATTGTTCATGGAAAAAATGTCTTGGTTATTGAACAAAACTTCGGGCCTGAGTACTCTACCTGACAACCCTTTCATGCTGATACCTGTACGATCAATCAGTTAGGTGTCTCTCAGGCGGCAAAGGAGATGGGGGGTTTTGAACAAACTGCTTCTTGAACAGTTTTCTGGAATGAATTAGGTAAAAAAGCCACTGTGTTTTTAGGTTTCACTAAACTTTGGTGTCCATCTAAAAAAATGAATACCATTCTTGGCTGTGTCCAAAGGCAGGTTTAATTTACTTTCTGGACAACGACAATGAACTATAATCTATAGCTGCATTAGCTACTGGCCACCTGTGGCAATTGAGCACTTGAAGTGTGGCTTATCTGAACTGAGATGCTCTATAATTCTACACCAGATACACACCAGATTTTGATGACTTGGGACAATCAAGAATGTAAACTATGTCAGTAATTTTTAAGATGATAAATTGTTGAAATAATATTTTTGATATATTGGGTTAAATGAAACAATAAATTTCGTTCACCTGTTTCTTTTTAGTTTTTTCAATGTGGCTACTACAACATTGAAATTAATATGGAATACATATTTTTATTGGATGGCACTGCTCTGTGGAATACATTTACACTATAATACAATATATTCAATAACTATTAACTGCAATGATGAAAGACAGACTTTAAGAAGTAATCTGATTAAAGACAATTTAGTAATGTGTACTTAATGCAATGCATTTAATCTAATCTCAGTTCTGCTGAGGATGAATGCGTGTTTTAGTATTAAAACACTTTTTACCAACCATACTAAGAAAAGATGAATGTGATTTTCTTGCAGAAGAATAGACAAACACAGTAAGATGCCTCATTATTAAAGACCTGGAATTAATTAATTTACATTACAAGTTCTGATTAAATCACAGTGAAATCCATTTATGTATACTGCTGTATAAAATATTGTGTTAAAAAATCAATAGTTATTCCTAAAAATCAAAAAAAAATTTTTTAATAAATTATATTCTAACATCTAATGAGCAAGTTGTCATGCCCTATCTGACCAGGCTGATGACACTGACCTGCTATCATTTCTACTAATATTTCCACTATGTAATGTTCACTTTCGCTATATTTCTAGGAAGCTTTTCTTTCTAACCCTGTCATAAACAAAGGGTAAAACTTGTTCTAATGATAGAACCTAGTATCAGTGGTGTAGCTAGTATATTCTTCCAGCTTTCCTTGAGATCCAATTTAAGGAAGTAGTCATAATATTCTCATCTAGCCTGAGCCACCTGGTTTATTCCTTCAGGGCAGAAAGCTAATGTAGCCTGGATGTCATTTTGGTGCCTATAGAAGCCAATCGACAGCCAGACCTTAGATGCTTAGATGCGTAGACTCTGGAATCAGATCAATTCACTCAAATCCCTCTTTGCTACTAACTTGCTCTGTAATGCTGGGTGAGTTATTTTCTTTAACCCCTTTACATGAATTAGCCAATTTAATTGCATAACAACCTACTGATGTGACTTTTACTTTATTCCTTATGATGAGGAAACTGTAGCACAGAGATACAAAGTAACATGACCAAGGTCTCAAGGCCAGCAAGTGTTAAGAGTCAGATTTCGAACCTAGACAGTTCAGCAGCGTCACAGCCTGAGCTTTGCTACCTCTGCAGGGTCCAACAGTGAGACTTTCATAAATGTTAGTTATCACTTACTATTACTAAAGATCATTCTCTGATTCTGACCACATCCCTCCCTTTTATGGTCAAAGAGAGTCAGGTGAATACAGGTGACAAAACTGAAAAACAAAACATGACCTTATTCATTATTTTCTTTTTTACTTTTTATTTTGCAATAATTTTACACTTACAGAAAAGTTGCAAACATGGCACAGATTCATGTTTAACCTATCCCAGCTTCCTCTAAGGTTGATAATTTACCTAATTAAGCATAGTGTAATTGTCAAAATCAGGAAATTAATGTAAGTGTAACATTATTAACTAAACTATAAAGTAAGCTCTAAACTGTACTATAAACTATAATATTATTAACTAAAAGTTTCATCCATTTTTACCCTAATAGCCTCTCTCTTTTCCAGGATCCAATCTAGATTACCACATCACACCCAGTCCCAATGTCTCTCCTTAGTCCCCTTTAGTCTGTGACGCTCCTGAGTCTTCTTTGTTTTGTTTTGTTTTAATTACCTTAACACTTGATAAGTACTGATGAGTTACTTTGTAGAATGTCTCAAATTTGGATTTGTATGATATTTTAAGATGAGATTGAGATTACGTAACAATATCACAGAGATGATGTTGTGTTCTACAGAACACGGGGTGGAAGTGGGATGCACAACAGATATTATTGGTGGTATTAATCTTGTAAGGCGGCACCTGCTGGGTTTCTCTGCTATAAAGTTACTGCCTTCCGTTGTAATTGATAAACACCTTTGAGGAGATACTTTGAGACCATGCAAATATACTGTTTCTTCTCAAACTTTTCCCCACTGGTGTTTAGCATCCATCAGTGGAACTTGCCTGCAGAAATTATTACTGTGGTGCTTGTCCACTGGTGATTTTTGTTCTTCTCTCATTCTTTCTACATTTAACAAGTAGAAAGAATTACACATGACCTTTTGATGGCACATCAACTGTATTCCAAAAGGCTTTTATAACCAATCAGGATGGTAAAAGTTTAAACAGAAATTCTAGAAGGCTTTCACAGTATGGGAAGTCCTTTAGTTTTTGGTTTCTAGACTTCTCTGGTACCCAACAGCACCTCATGCGGAGAAATGTGATGCAAATGAAACACCCCTACCTGACTTGGTTCCTCTGAGACAATGACACTCTCAACCCTTATTAAGCATTCTCTGCCTTCACTGCTTCACAGTACGTTTTCCTGTCCCCTCTTCTCAATGACCCCTCTTCCCAGCATTCTTTAGAGGCTCCTCTTTCTTGCTCCATCACATTCCTTGGCCTTATACTCCTATTACCCTATATATTCCTTGAAAATAGCAATTAAATGGTTTCCAAACTATCAACTACACAGTAGTCCCCTTAGCCATAAAGGATACGTTCCAAGACACCTGTACATTTAACAAGTGGAACTACAGATAATATTGCACACTACATATACTATGCTTTTCCCTATATATGTACAACTATGATAAAAGTTTAATTTATGAATTAGGCATAGTAAGAAATTAGTAACAATAACGGAAAATAAAACAATGGTTAACAATATACTGTAACAGAAGTTATGTGACTATACTCTCCCTCTCAATCTTGTAACTGATCCGTAACCAAAACAGCTATGAAGTGAGCAATAGGAGGGCAGCACACATCACCGGACAAAGGGGTGACTCCAGGCCTCGGGCAGGGGCAGGTGGAATGGGGGGTAGACTTCATCATGCTATACAAACAGCACACAGCCTTAACCTTAGGGATTATTTCTAAAATTTTTCATTTAATATTTTCAGATCATGGACTGAGGAAAGTGCAACCAAGGATAACGAGAGACTACTATTAATACCACATCCTTCTCTTGACTCAAAAAAATCTATTTCTCAAAGTTGTGTCAAATTCACGTTGAGCATATTAAGAGAGAGAATCTACCCTCTCCCTCAAAAACAAAAAATTGGTTTCTTTCTTGCAGGCTCTTTTCAGACATACCAATGAATAATACAATCTATTTAGCTCCCTCTAAAACTCTTGAGAGTCAACTCTAACCCTCACTTTGCTTCACTTCCTTACGTCTTTCTAAAATGCAACTGAATGCAGTAACAACATTCCTCTGACGAAAATCTTAAATGACTCTCTACAATCAGTAGAATGAAGATTCTCAGCAGGGCTGTGATCTAGCATTTACTGCTCATACAGCCTCATCCCCTGCTCCACATTCACTTTCAGTCTCTGCCAAAACAAATTAATTGCAGTTCCTGAAATGACCCTGTACTTGCAAGGTGCATTTTCGCAAATGTTACTCTCTTAGGCTTTTCACTAGGCTATCGGTTCCTAGTCTGCTCAGTGTGAAGTGTGGTGTTGCACCTTACAGAAAGTCTTCCTGGGCAGTGTGCGTTCCCCCAGAGTGAGGCAGGTAACCCCTACACCAGGAAGACCTCCACCACAGCACTTCCCACACAGTGTTACTTATTTGCTGATTGTCTGCCATCCTCTCCAGAGTACATGCTCCTGGAGGGCAGAACAGGTCTTAATGCAGCTCCCGATATGGCTCCTAGAACTTCAGAAAGGAACCCTTCTTACATGTCAATGTTTAACCCTGTTTAAGCAGAATATGTATCTCCTACTTGCCTATTGCCAGAATAATATTTCAGACGCCTCTGGATTTATGGGGATTTAAAGCCGCAATTACTGTCAAAATGCTATATAAAAACCGAAGTGTATCCCTGACTAGTGTGGCTCAGTTGGTTGGAGCATCATCCCATACACCAAAAGGCTGTAGGTTCAATCCCTGGTCAGGGCACATGCCTGGGTTGTGGGTTCAGCCCTCAGTCAGGATGAAGACAAGTGCCAACCAACCAATATTTCTCTCCCTCTTTCTCCTTCTTTTCCCGTCTCTCTAAAAATACATAAACTCATTAAAAAAAAAAAAAAAAAAAAGTGACGCATACCTGTACCAAACAGTTGAATAAGGTTTAGTAAATAAGTACAATAAAAGCAGTTATTATTAAAAGGAAATCCTCTTTTTTAATTATAATGAGATAAGCAGCAACTCTGATAAACTTATTTTGACTTGGGAAACAACAGACCTGTGGATCTCCCAAGTTATTTGCTTCTCCAACACTGATCCAGATTTTGTAATCTGTGTTATGTTCACACTTACAGCCTTTTCTCATTACCTGACGAACATGTTCATTTTTACTGTCGTAATCATGCAAAAACATTTGCTGGCTGACTAATGTCTATAAAGCACCGTAGTAGATAATAAGGTTGGAATTGTCTTAAAGGATAAAGGAATATAATTCTTGCTCTCAAGGGACACACAACTATACCTACTTGCCCCAATAGTTTTAAAATTTATAACAGTACAATATGTAGAAAAGGCATATTTTTCTCTCTGTTCTTCTTAAGAACACATATTTGCAACAGTGATATCAACAAATAAAACACCAGACAGTCCTGGCTGGTGGCTCAGTGGATAAGGCACCAGCCTGCGAACCCAAAGGTCACTGGTTTGGTTCCCTAGTTGGGGCACATGGCCAGCTTGTGGGCCAGGTCTCCAGCCAGATCCATGGCTGGGGGCAGGTGAAGGGCTATCTTACACTGATGTCTCTCTCTGCCTCTCCCCCTTCCCCACTCTCTGGAAATAATAACTAAAATCTTAAACACACACACACACACACACACACACACACACACACACACACAAGAGATAGGTGCCAACCTGCGAACCCCCAAAGATCGCTGGTTTGATTCCCAGCCAAGGCACATAACCAGGTTGCAAACCAGATCTCCAGCCAGGTCCATAGCTGGAGGCAGGTGAAAGACAACCATATATTGATGTTTTTCTCCCTTTCCTTCTCCCTCTCTGCCCTTCTCTCTAGGAATAATGAATAAAATCTTAAAAATAACAACAAAAAAGCAACAAGAGAAACCAAAGACACTAACACTTTCAAATGCTTACTACGTTGCAGACATTTACAATTACTTTAACCCCCAAACGAACCTATATAGTAGGGATTATTGTCTCCACTTAATGAGAAAAGTGAGGACCAGAGAACAAAAAAACGACTAAAATTATACAGCCAGACAGACCCAGGATTTGAACCCAAGTCTTCTAACTTGAAATCCTGGGCTCCTCCCTCTAGAGGACATGTACTGTCTCAAAAGTTATCATTTTTAAAGCACCATATTAGAGGGGAAAAGTCTGATATTAAAAATAAAAAGTGTGGCTAATTATAAAGTCCATACAGGGGTAGAGGGTATAGAAGAAACAGGTACAAAAGAGGCATGCATATGAGCAAACAAGCAAATGACCACCACAGCAGGAGACAAACCCAGTTTTGGAATAATAATAGAATATTACCAATGGAAATAATGACAACAAATACTTATATACTGTTTAGTACCTAGCTAACACCGTTCTAAGAGCTGCACATATACTGAACTCTCTTAACCTTCACAGCCATTCTACAAGCCTCTGCTATTATTACCATCAGCATTTTAAAGCGAAGGCACTAGCCCAGATGGCTTCAGGGTCTTGCCCAAAATAACTACCAGTGCCAGAGCTGGGATTCAAACCCTGGCAGTCTGGCTCTTGAGTACATGCCCTTAACCATTACACTAAAAATGAACTTGGAAAAGTATGAAGATCTAAAAATTTTAGCACCTGAAAAAAACTTAATTTCTGCAAAGTTAGAGAAAAAGACGCATTTCCTGAGGAGTTCTGTTAAATACTCAAACAGGTTCCTTAAAGTAGTTGTGAAATAGGCTTCTCTAAAGATATTTAAAACTGAGATAGATTCATTTGTCCAAATGGAATTTAATAGCAGGTAGGCACTAATAAAGATGTGGGATTAGCTACCTGCCTAACACAGTGAGTTTAAGACTTTTTCAATGTACACCTGAATTACAAGTAGTTTCTTTGATAAGGAAGCTTTGTGTAAATGATATCATGTAATATATATAGTTACAGAAAACAGTTTAGACAGAAACGTCACTTCCTATTCTCACTCCTTTCTTATGTGCATATTTATAAGATTTCTTTTTTTTAATTTAATTTTATTGTTGTTGTATTACATCCATCCCCTTTTTCCTCCCTATAAGATTTCTTTAAAAGATCATAAGGTTGAGGGTTCTCCTACAGTCAGAAATTTCTTGGTTTCTCATAAAAATTCTTTCTCATCTCATTTAAGCACACTGTTAACATTCTCTGAAATCTCTGCATCTTTTTTTTATAATGTATTTTACTAGCAAACTTATAGGAACAGCACAGCAGACAGATATTAAAAACATGTACTTGCATGTAGGACAACTCAGTTAGAAAAGTAGAGTGAATGGATAGAATCTACGGTATGATAAAAATGCTACAAACACCATTTAGATGCCAACAATAAGAAATTTATTTGTTTTTTAAAAATCCAAATGCTGGCATTGTCCAGAAAATTTTAACAGGTTTATTTATATTGTTACAAAGTTGAACTGCTGAACCTTATTCACTGAAACATCTTTTTTTTTTTTTTTTTTAATTTTATTGTTGTTGTATTACATCCATCCCCTTTTTGCTCCCCTCTGTCCCCCCACCCACCCACCCATTCCCCCCAAAGTCAATCCCACCTGTTGTCCATGTCCATGGTTCCTTTATACTAGGTTCTTGTCTAAGCTGCTCCCCATCTTTGCCTCTACCTATCCCTCCCCCCTACCCGGTTCCCCTGACCACTGAAGGCCTATTCCTTGTATTCATATACTTGGTTCTGTGTTGGTTGTTGTTAGTTTTGTTCATTATTGTCCCGTAAGAGGTGAGATCATATGATATCTGTCCTTCACTGACTGGCTTATTTCACTAAGCATAATACTCTCCAGTTCCATCCATGTTGTTGCAAAGGGTACAAGTTCCTTCTTTCTTTCTGCTACATAGAATTCCATTGTGTATATGTACCAAAGTTTTTTGATCCAATCATCCATTGATGGGCACTTAGGCTGTTTCCAGTACTTGGCTATTGTAAATAGTGCCG
>PVIW01004578.1:13836-128491 GCA_004026585.1 Noctilio leporinus | reverse complement strand
CGGGGTAGGGGGGAGGGAGAGGTAGAGGCAAAGATGGGGAGCAGCTTAGACAAGAACCTAGTATAAAGGAACCATGGACATGGACAACAGGTGGGATTGACTTTGGGGGGAATGGGTGGGTGGGTGGGGGGACAGAGGGGAGCAAAAAGGGGATGGATGTAATACAACAACAATAAAATTAAAAAAAAAAAAAAAAACACTGGTGATAAGAATGCTCAGAGAACTCCTTGAACATGGCAAAAATATAAAGGAAGAAATGAAGGTTACACTAAGTGAAATAAAGAAAAATCCACAGGGAACCAACAGAAAAAGCAAGGAAGCTGGGATTCAGACCAGCAATTTGGAACATAAGGAAGAGGTATACATTCAACCTGAACAGAAAGAAGAAACAAGAATCTAAAAAAATAAAATAAAAATGAGGGTAGGCTTAGGAACCTCTAGGACATCTCCAAATGTGCCAACATCTGAATCACAGAGATGCCAGAGGAGAGAAGAGAAAGAAATTGAAAACCTATTTGAAAAAATAATGAAAGAAAACTCCCTAATTTTGGGAAGGAAATGGGCATACAAGTCCAGGAAATGGAGTCCCAAACAAGTTGGACCCAAAGAGGACCACACCAAGACACATCATGATTAAAATGCCAGAGATTAAGCATAAAGAGAGAATCTTAAAAATAGCAAGAGAAAACCAGAGAGTTACCTATAAAGAGTTCCTGTATAAGACTATCAGCTTATTTCTCAAAAGAAACTTTTCAGGCAAGGGGGACTGGCAAGAAGTATTCAAAGTTATGAAAAGCATGAACCTACACATCTAGATTACTCTACCCAGCAAAGCTATCATTTAGAATGGAAGAGCAGATAAAGTGCTCCCAGACAAGCTAAGCTAAGATATTCATCAGGACCAAGCCATTATTAATGTGAAATGTTAAAGGGACTTATTTTAAGAAAAAGGAAGTTCAAAACCATGAATGTTAAAAAGGCAACAAATTCACAACTATCAATAGCCAATTTTTAAAAAATAATAAAACTAAGCAAATAAGCAGAACAATTAGGAACAGAATCATAGGCATGGAGATCACTTTCAGGATTATCATTTGGCAGGGGGAAAGGGAAGAATGGGGGAAATAGGGATTAAGGAGCATAATTAGTAGGAACAAAAGGGATGTTAAGGGGGATGCTAAGAGTAGTCTAGGAAATGGAGAAGCCGAAGAACATCCACGACCCATGGACTTGCAACTGAGTGGTGGATTGCTGGAGGGAAGGGGTACTGGGCAGTGGGGGGGGCACAAAGGAGGAAAAATTGGAATAAGTAATGGCATTATCAGTAAAATATACTTTTAAAAAGATACAAAGATGCTGCTCAGGCCAGTGTGGCTTAGTTGGAATGTTGTCCTGTAACCCAAAGGTTGTGGGTTCAGTTGCTGGTGGTGTTGGTACGTACCCAGGTTGTGAGTTTGAGCCCCGCTCCTGGGGTCTACAGGTGGCAATAGATAAGTGTTTTTCTCTCACATCGATGTTTTCTCCAGCTACCTCCCCCCTGCCTCTTTCTCTTTCTTTCTCTTGCTCTCTCTCAAAAGAGAAGTAATGTAAAATGTCCTCAGGCAAGGGTAAAAGAAAAGATAAAAATGCTTTAAGGATCTCAAGTTGGAAGAGATAATGACCACCCATAGGGCTTTTGTTACTGTTTGTATTTTAAATTTTATGGTGTAATAAAGCACATAATTCTTAAGTGTACAGTTTGATGAAGTTTCATTTGTGTATATCATCACACAATTAATATACAGAGTATCTCAACTCCCAGATGGCTCCTTAGTACCTGGTGTTCATCAGTTACAACCTTTCAAGAGATCATCACTATTCTGACTAACATAAACATGGGTTTGTGGTGCATGTGAATGACAGCAAATGAGTCTCTTGTCTTTGGCTTCTGGGCATGATTTTACCATGAAATTCATTCATACGGAATATAGCAATAGTTTTTTTGTTTTGTTTTGTTTTTTTGCTTTATAATACTCAATTATATAAGTAAGGCACAATTTATAGATCTACCTGTTCATGGAGATTTAGGTTGTTTATAATTTCTGTTTTTTGCTATTACATTTTAAGAACATCCTTATAATTATTTTTTGGTAAATAATATGCACTCAGTTTTCTTGGGTCATAAGGTTTTATAGTATTATAAAAGTTCAGAACTAGATAGCCCTGGCTGGTGTCACTCAGTGGGTTGGGCACCAGCCTGCGAACCCAGGGGTCACTGGTTTGATTCCTAGTCAGGGCACGTACCCAGGTTGCAAGCCAGGTCCCCAGCCGAAGGCAGGTGCAAGGCAACCATACATTGCTGTTTTTCTTCCTCTCTGACTCCTTCCCTTCCCACCTCTCTGAAAATAATGAATAAAACCTTTGAAGACAAAAAAAGAAAAGAAAAAAGACCAGCTAGAATGCCAAGCCTTCCTCACTAGAAATTTTCAAGCTCACCTGAATGGATATATACCTTTTTCATTTATACTAGAAACTGAAAAAAATAACATTGATTTCACTGTCTGTCTGGGGTGGTATCATGGGCCTATTCTATAATGACAAGGATTATAGATGTTACACATTTTGTTGTTAATTAAAGAGCAGTGCATCATGCTAGGAGTGAGAGGTAGAGCTATGAAAGACACTTATATACCCTGCTTCCACCAAGCAATGAACACCAGCTCATTCAAACTCATTAAATAAGTCCCTTTAACATTTCACATTAATGTGTGGAGTGCAGTGATAAATGAGAATTATTAGTAGAATACTTAGGATGGAGCATCTCATCTAAACCTGGGTTTTCAGTGGAGGCATCTTGGAGGAAGTGACATCTAAATTAGGACCTAAAGATTGAATCAGTACTAGCCAGGTAAAGGACTGAGAGGGTTGGTGTTGACGAGAGCAGGGCAATGAAAGTGTTAAAGGCAGTGTTTCAGGCTTGGAAAATAAAGAAAGTAGCTGGATAAGCAGGGACTATATGATAAAATGGCCTTTTGGCAATATCAAGTTTTGACATCCTTCTCAGGTCATTGATACTGCCTTTTATCATGGTAAACTTCACACATTAAATGAGAATAGTAGAATGAACCCTCATATAAGCATTCCACTGTCCAGCAATTCCAACTCACAGCCAATCTTGTTGAGACCAACTTCTCCATCCCCAGTGAATTGTTTTAAAGAAAAAATGAGCCATCACATCATTACTGAAGATTTTTAGCAGGAGAGTGATGTAATCATTTTTGCATTTTAGAAACACGTTTCTTGTAATTTTAAAGTATCCTTAAAGTGCACACACTGTAATTTGAGTGCTTCTCATTTTCTTCTAGACACACACAGACGTGTACAGCTTTCTGCACTACCATCTACTATTTGTAATACACATTTTTTTCAAACTGGAAGCAAGATTAAGTATTAACATTAATTTACGTATTTATCTTTCCATGTAGATCAGTTGATTAATTTACATTTTAAAATACTATTAATAAACTTTGGCTTCTGTAATGATGAGCATGTCATAATCCATATAAAGGTTTGTTTCTAGGATTCAGCCTCCATTATAGCAATGATACTGGTGTTTGGAAAGTAGAGCTAGATTTATGGTTTTACTATGAATATTTTTACAGATTCAAGTTGAGGAACTTGCTATTCTTTTGTGGCTAAGGTTTTGTTACTTACCTATCTATTGAAATTTGCTTGTTGAAGTTTACTTTGATGGTGAAAATTCATATAGATTGCTTTCATTTTAAAACTTCATATAGCTGTCTACAGGTTCCTAAATTAAAAATCATTTCCTGTAGAGTGTTTTCTTCCTAAAATGTTTTCAGTTTCATGTTTTGTTTTTTTTTTTATTATCAAGGTAAATTTTATTTAAGGATTTTTAAAATTTATTATTTTTAGAGAGAGGGAAAGGGGAAGAGGCAGAGAGGGAGAGAAGCATCAATGTATGGTTGCCTTTCACCTGCCTCCAACCACGGACCTGGCTGCAGACCTGGCTTGCCCTGGCTGGGAATTGAACCAGCAACCTTTGGGTTCGCAGGCTGGCACCATTAGTTTCATGTTTTAAAAGGTATTTTAGTGGATTGGTAACTCTTGCAATATTTTGGGATAGTACTACACTTATGCATTTATTTTATCAAAGTCAGTAACCTAAATCAGAGGTTGGCAAACTTTGGCTGCTGGGACTGGTTCATACATTTTTTGAAGGGTTATTTTGAAAGAAAAACAGGAAAGAATTTGCAACAGAAACTATATGTGGTTTGTAAATTTAAAATATTTATCATCTGGCCATTTACGGAAGAAATTTACCAACCCTGATCTAGTTAATATAACTTAAAGTCTTGGTATAAGCTTCTTTTCTTTTGGAAATGTTTCTGTAAGATTTATTTTAGATTTAACATTTGGAAAATAAATTTTTCATTATCTTCTACAGAGAAGATGGTGAATTAGAAGATGGTGAAATAGATGATGCAGGATTTGAAGAAACACAAGAACAGGAAGCAAAAGAGGATGAGAAGCAGAAGAATGAGAAAGCCTACAGAAAATCAAGGAAAAAACACAAGAAAGAAAGAGAGAAGAAAAAATCCAAAAGGAGAAAACGTGAGAAGCATAAGGTTAGTTAGCATCTTTTTAATCTTTTGGTAAATTTTTTTTTTTAGTTCATTTAAAAAAATTTTTTTTAATTGTTTATAGGGAGAGGGAAAGGGAGAGAGGCAGAGAGGGAGAGAGACATCAATGTATGGTTGCGTTTCACCTGCCTTCAGCCTTAGACCTGACTGGAGACCTGGTTTGCAACCTGGTTATGTGCCCTGGCTGTGGAACCAAACCTGTGACCTTTGGGTTCACAGGCCGGTGCCTTATCCCCTGTGCTACCAGCCAGGGTCTTTAGTTCATTTTTATTGTTGTTGTATTATATCCATACCCTCTTTGCTTCCCTCTGTCCCCCTCCCCACCCTTTTGGTAAATTTTTATGAAATATACTGAAGATTAGAAAATATAAATCATTGCCTATTTTCTAATAAAACATGGATTATATCTTTTTTTATTGATAATACATTTTTGAACATGAGTATTATATGAATTATTTTAGATATTTTAAAAAATGAGGTAGCTTTTAATGCAAATTAAAATCTTTTTAATTGATGAAAGTTTGTAGGATGCTGAAGCTTAAGGAAAGAAAGTTTCATTTTCTGCAGATACAGATGAACAACATTGGCATTGTCAATCCATTTATTGATTATTCACATGTATTATATGCTTGGGGTTAGAGTAATAAATGAGATCTCTGTTCTTTTAGCAATTACATTGGAAAAGGGAAGGAGAGAGGCAGTAAACCAATGAAAAACAAATGCTATCAAGAAGACAGTAGAGTTCTGAATAGATGTGAATTGGGGTGAAGAGAAACCTATACATACAGACAGTGAACTCAGGGGAGAGTGGTGATGTAGTTTTTGAAACTCCCCGAATTACCCCATAAAAACAAAGCAATGAGCATAGCAAAATCAAGACCTCATTAGCAACATCTACCAAAAAAAAAAATGAAGGACAAATTATCCCCACAGATGTCAAAAATACAACTACATAATGAAGCAGAGGAAAGGTAAAGGAACTTCCAGAAAACAAACTGCCAATAGGTGTTGTGGTCAAATGGCAGAGTCCCCAGTGAACATGGAAAGCTTGTATGTCAAACTGGAAACAGCAACAAAAGCTGAGAGGGGCTTTTGTAGACATTTCACATGTGAGTCGAAGAGGACCATATAAAATTGGATGGTGCTGGAATGGTTGGGCCTGTTGAACTCCTAATACTCATTAACCCGACCTTTTTCCTGGGAAAGCATCCCACACTGAGGAAGTGACTACTGGGTATAGAATCTAAACTTAAAGACAAACAGAGCCAAGGAAAGAAATGGGGAAAGCATATCTCAGAAGATACATAGCTATATTTTTTAATACTTAATGCTAACAACAGAAGAAATAATACTGGAGAAATAAATCCAGGAAAACTTTCTGGCCTATTCCTCCTTTTATACCTGAACAACAAAATAAGGATCATGATCACATTCCATAGCAATTATTATTGTAAAAAGATGATAATAGAATAATAGTCTTCCAGAAAAGAAAGTCCACAAAACATAAAAAAACTTAATCTAATATTGTTAAATGTTTTAAAAAATCTTTAAAAACAATAGAAATTATAATCAAAGAGCATAAAGAGGATTTGGGGGAAGTGTCAGTCATCTAGGAAAAAAGATCAACTCTGTTACTAAGAAAAGAAAAACAGATTTATACAAAAATATTTTATATCAACCTTTTATGTCAGAAGATATATAACCAAAAAATTTTATACCCAGCTGAATACTGACTTTAAAATTGAAAATCTTCAGAAAAACTGTATTAGAACTAAGCAAATATTGTTATCATGAGTCTTCCTATAGAATCTACTAGAGAACAAGTTTAGAAAACCAAAATGGGTGAGAAAGTGAGAGTGATCTACACTCACACATATTTTACCTGTAAAACTAAGGACACAACAATCATTCAAAATCATCAGAAATCGAGCTGAATGGAAGGAAGTCTGAGAACTACAGAATTAAAGAAACCACATCCATCCAGGCTGGTAGGAGGGGCAGAGACACAGAGACAGGCTGGTTCTACATCCATGTGTGATGGATAAAACTTCAGGAGGGGTATCTTGGGAGTGAGGAGTCCCAGCCCCACACCAGGTCCTCAAGTCCAGGGTTCCAGTGCCAGGAAAAAGTCTCCATAACTTCTGGCTACAAAAACCAGTGGGGACTGAGTTGGTAGATGAAACTTCTGGAGTCCCAAGCAGTTCCCCTTAAAGAATCCACACAGGGACTTACTCAGATTCATTTCCTCTGGAAAGGACCCAGTGTCATTCAGAGAGGCAATGAACTATCTGGCATTATGGTGAGAACTGGGGGACAGAGAGGTAGGCAGAGGCCATTGTTTCTTTCTGAGCCTTCCCCACACAGAGCCAAGAAGCTTGCAGGATGGTGCTGTATCTGACGCTCCATCAACCTGGATAACACTGTTAGTTAGTACCACCCTGGAGATCCCTGACTATATCCCTCCCAACTTACCTTATAGACCCACCTAAGCTGCTTTTCCCTATGAATGACTAGTCTTGGCTTGAGTTCACAACTTCCTAAATCCTCTCAACAAGCAACAGCCAGCCTTAGCGAA
Source organism: Noctilio leporinus (assembly GCA_004026585.1). Lineage (NCBI taxonomy): Eukaryota > Metazoa > Chordata > Mammalia > Chiroptera > Noctilionidae > Noctilio > Noctilio leporinus. Next base: position 121,273 of record PVIW01004578.1, on the reverse strand, counting down.
TCCCCAATGCCTGTGCCTCTTGCTAAGTGTCCACAGACTTGGCACTAGCAGCAGCCAGCCTGGATTCACAGCTTGGCTTTGCCTGAGAATTCCCAACTCCAGCATAAGTAGCAGCATCTCAGACTGCTTTATAGCTCAGGAAGAGTGGCCCAGGGCAGAACACAGGTAGGGGCTGACCTTGGCCTGCACCACCCAGGAAACCTCAGAGCCTGCGTACCAACTGAACAGCCACAGACCACATGGAAGCACCACTAGCCTACCCCCTCACAGCTGATCCTCCTCCATGGAGGGTGGAGGTTGATGGTCAGTGGTCACAGCCATTCCTTGCAGCTGACTGACCCAGGTAAATCCCTCCCATTGACCTGCTAATAGCAGTCGAGCCTCAATTACAAGAGGAGGATATGCTCAGCCTACACAAAGGGTGCACCCAGCTTGGGTGATAGGGCAGGCTGTGCCACTGGACCCTATAGGACACCTACTACATTAGGCCATGCTACCGGGACAGAGAGCCATAACAGCTCTACCTAATGTATAGAAACAAACACAAGGAGGCTGCCACAATGAGGAGGCAAAGAAACATGGCCTAAATGAAAGAACAGATCAAAACTCCAGAAAAAGAACTAAATGAAATGTAGATAAGCAGTCAGATGCAGAGTTCAAAACATTGGTTATAAGGATCCTCAAGGAACTTAATGAAGATCTCAGCAGCATAAAAAAACAAAAAATTATGAAGTATTCACTAGCTGAAATAAAAGAACAATTTACTGGGAAACAATAGTTGAGTGGATGAAGCTGAGAATCAAATCAATGATTGAGATATAAGGAAGCAAAAAAAAAAAAAATCAGAACAATAAGAAAATAATTTTTAAAAATGGAGATAGCATAAGCAGCCAATGAGACAACTTCAAGTAATCCAATGTTCACATCATAGGAGTGCCACAAGGAGTAGATAAAGGGCAAGACATTGGAAATCTATTTGTAAAAATAATGAAAAGGAAAAATAAAAACAACCTTTCCTAATTTGGTGAAGGAAATAGACATGTAAGTCCAGGAAGTACAGAAAGTTCCAATCAAGATGGATTCAAAGAAGCCCACTCTAATAAGACACATCAAAATTAAAATGCTAAAGATTAAAGATAAAGGGAGAACCTTAAAAGCAGCAAGAGAAAAGCAGAGAGTTACCTACAGGGGAGTTTTCATAAGACCGTCAGCTAATTTCTCAAAAGAAACTGTAGGCTAGAAGGGATTGACAAGCAATATTCAAATTCATGAAAAGCAGGGACCTACAGCCAAGATTGCTCTACCCAGCAAAGATACTATTTAGAATTGAAGGTCAGATAAAGAGCTTCCCAGACAAGGAAAAACTAAAGGAGTTCATTATCACCAAACCATTATTGTATGGTATGTTAAAGGGACTTACTTAAGAAAAAAAATACCAAAACTATGAACAATAACATGTCAATAAGTACCTATCTATCAACAATCGAATCTAAAAAAAATTAAGCAAGCAAGAAGAACAGAGAAAGAATCATGGATATGGAAAACATTTTGATGGTTGCCAGATGGGAGGAGGCTGTGAGGGAATGGGTGGAGAGGTGAGGAGATTAAGAAGTACAAATAGGTAGGTAGAGAATATCCATAGGGATATAAAGTACAGTATAGGAAATGGAGAAGCCAAAGAATTTACATGCATGGACATGAACAATGGTGTGGAGATTGCCGGAAGAACTGGAGGGGGGCAAAGCATTAAAATTGGGACAACTGTAATAGCATAATAAATAAAATATAATAAAAACATAAAAAATACTGTTTTTGCAAATGTAACATACTTGTTTTCTCCTTTTAGCATAATTCTCCATCTAGTGATGACAGTTCAGACTATGGTTTTGATTCAGATGTGGAACATACAGAAAGTTCCCGCAAAAAAAGAACTGGTTTCTATAGAGATTATGACATCCCATTTTCTCAGGTATTGTCTTTCTATTGTGATAAAATATACATTTTAATTTACATTTAATATACATTTTAATCATTTTTAAATGTACAATTCAGTGGCATTAAGTAGATTCAGTGTTGTGCAACCATCATCACTATCTATTTCCAGAACTTTTTCATATCCCAAACAGGAACTATATTTCCACTAAGCAATAAAACTTCATTTCATTTTCCCTAACCCCATGTAACCATGGTTCTGCTTTTTATGAATTTGCATACTCTAGGTACTTCATATAGGGGGAATCATTACAGCACTTGTCCTTTTTCATCTTGTTTATTATGCTTATAATTTTTCAAAGTTAACCTATGTTGTAGTGTATCATATGTCAGAATTTTTCCTTTTTAAGACTAGTACTCCACTGTATGCATATACCATATTTTGTTTAAGATTTTTATAAAATTTAGAGGGAGGGAGAAAAAGAGGGAGAGAAACATCGATGTGCAAGAAAAACATTAATCTGTTGCCTCTCACACACTGTCAACCTGGGACCTGGCCCACAACCTAGGCATGTGCCCTGACCAGAATTGAATCTGCCAACCTTTCACTTTGCAGGTTGACTCCCAACCCATTGAGCCACATAGTCATGGCTACCATATTTTGTTTATTCACTCTGTTGACACTTATGTTGGCTCCCGCCTTTTGGCTGTTGTGAGGAAGTGCTGTATTCTTCCATCTAATTTGGTTTTTCAATCTCTTGTGAGCTTAGAAACCACATTATTATGTCTGTTAGAGTTTTCTCTGTTGCCTTCTCTTTCTCTACTGCTGTCTTCACAGTTGAGGTTGCTCGGTGATCGTTGAATAAAAAGGTTTTAATAAAATGTCTCTCTTTTTTTTTTTTTTTTTTTATTGTTCCTTTTAGTAATTTTCTTTTAAATTTTATTGTTGTGTTACATCCATCCCTTTTTTGCTCCCCTCTGCCCCCCCACCCACCCACCCATTCTCCCCAAAGTCAATCCCACCTGTTGTCCATGTCCATGGTTCCTTTATACTAGGTTCTTGAAAATGTCTCTTTTTAAATGTTGAAAAGAATTATACTCTAATTTTTTATAGTTAGGTGCATATAAGAATATGTATTTGTATACGTATACATATATACTCAATGTGTCCTATGATTTTGGAGTGAATGATGTTGCCATTTTGCAGAACATTAGCACAGTTATTCATTAGAATTATTTTTACCAATGACAAAACTTTATAATTAGTTCTATTTCAGAAAATACTGATGTGGTATCTAAATTGCACCATTAGCATTTGGATTTATTTTTTTGAAGTAGTCAAAAGTCATTTGGAGACTTACAATGAATGAAAAATGCTCAGGATGGGCTATTTCAGAAAATATCTAGCATTGAAATTTATAAGTTCCTGATTCATAAGCTGTCACTAAAAGTAATTCCAAAAGAGGAGATACAGAATATTTGAAGAGCTCCAGTGGTGCAGTCGGTTAGCACATGGTACCGATACAGGATATTTGAGACAATGGCAGAGGTTCTGTAATTAAGTACATAGCCACTTTTGGAGTCCACTGCAGGACAGTTTGTATGTCCTGCAAACAATAGTGCATTTGTTTTAAGTGACTCTTATTTTCTTACACTGTATAGTTACCATTGTTATATTGATTACTGTGTATCCCAACAGGCGCAGTGTAATTGTTTTTGTTTCAAGAACTCAGATAAAGAAATTAAGAAAAAGGGTGATCATTTATATGTACTCACATTTCATTTCCCATGCTCATCTGAGTTTAAAGAATTTTTTTTTAGGATTTTATTCATTATTTCTTAGAGAGAAGGGCATGGAGGGAAGAAGAAATGGAGAGAAGCATCAATGTATGGTTGCCTTTCACCTGCCTCCAGCTACAGAGCTGGGTGGAGACCTGGCTTGCAACCTGGTTATGTGCCCTGGCTGGGAATCAAACCAGCGAACTTCGGGTTCGTAGGCTGGTGACTTACTTATCCACTGTACCACCAGCCATGGCTATAAAGCATTTCTTATGTGGGTTTGCTATCAATAAATTCTCCCAGCTTTTATTTATTGGGAAATTCTTTAGTTCACTTTCATTTTTAGTTCACTTCTTAAATTTTGTCGTAAGAACTTGTTGGAAAGTTGCCAGAATGGCATCCATGTTCTCCACCCAGATTCCCTGTGGTTAACATTTCACTGCACGTGCATTGCTTTATATCTTTCTCTTCAGAGGATCTAATTTGCCTTTAAATCCATCTGTTAGAGTGTTCATTATTTGTATTTTCACATCTAGATGTTTATTTCCTTTTCAGATCTTCAAAGTAATTGTTGTAGTTTTAATTTACCTTCTGAAATTCTCATATTTTTTAGTTGAAAACAGCACAGATATTTAAAAATTTATACTATATGAATTCCAAGTACTCTATTTCTTTTACATGTTGCTTTTGTGGTGCTTTTTTATGGGGTCTTATACATATGCCTGGGTTTTTTGTTTGTTTTTGTATTGTATACTGAACATCGTATTTGCAAAATATAGTGCATTTTATAGAAATAACATGAGGCCCAGGATGATGATCATGTCCTCCACAGAGGCTTTTCACTTGATTTTTTTAGATTTCTAGTGACCCATAAAAATTGTATTACATAGTCAGGATTTGAGAGTTTTCTGAGCCACCTAATAATGACAAGTGTGGACTGCAGCCTCTTAAGCCACATTTTGAGATTCTCCCAAAATTGGCAGGTGGGGATTGTGAAGGCCTTTTTTTTTTTTTTTTTTAAGATTTTATTCATTATCTTTTAGAGAAGGGGCAAAGAGATTGTATTTATTATTTTTAGAGAGGGGCAGGGAGGGAGGAAGAAAGGGAGAGAAACATCAATGAATGGTTGCCTTTCACCGACCTCTGGCTACAGACCTGGCTGCAGACCTGGCTTGCAACCTGGTCATGTGCCCTGACTGGGAATCGAACCAACAACCCTTGGGTTCACAGGCTGGCACCAATCCACTGAGCCACACCAGCCACGGGTAATTTGGGAATTTTTTTAATGTTAGGAGACTATACATATTTTCTACCCCTCCCCAAAGCTATTTTACTAACTTTTCCTTATATTTAGAAAGACCTTTTCTGTTTTTTGAAGAAGGAATTCATGTGTGATGGTGTAGATTTTTAAGTGTCTTGTATGTACAAATGTTGAGACATGGGACATGGAAAGCAAAAAGTGAATAAAACATGCCAGCAAGAATCTTTGAACATTATGGAAGTTGATGATATCATAGTAGGAATTACTTGAACTTAGTTTTTGTTTTTTGGGTTTTTTTTTAAATTTTATTTTTGTTGTATTATGTCCATCCCCTTTTTGCTCCCCTCTGTTCCCCTCCCCACCCACCCATTCCCCCCAAGGTCAATCCCACCTGTTGTCCATGTCCATGGTTCCCTTATGCTAGGTTCTTGTCTTAACTGCTCCCTTTCCTTGCCTCTTCCTCCTGAACTTAGTTTTAAGTAGCGTCCTAGATCAGTATTAACCAACAGGCAAAACTAACAATTATCTCCTTCCTGGAGATTTTCTGGAGGAGAAAAGATGTCCTGTGTCCTATATGTATTCCTGTATGTAACTGAAAAATCCTAAAGTGGTTGTCTATTTTCACTTAGCATGGACATATATCAGGAAGCTACATGTCATCAAGGAAGAGTCAACATAACAGGAAATTTAAAAATAAAGAATATGGTGAGTACAGTACCTACAGTGATGACAACTTCGGTAACTATAGCGATGACAGCTTCGGCAATTACAGTCAGGAAACAGAGGAAGATTTTGCCAGTCAGCTGAAACAATACAGACAAGCTAAAGAACCCTCCAATATTACTTTAGGATCATCGTTTTCTAGAGAAGCAGGAAAAAAACAAAGAATGAAAGGAATTCACCAAGGTAAGCTTGAAATTGTCAATCTGTTTTCGACTATGTGAATCTTTTTTTTTTTAATTTTATTGTTGTTGTATTATATACATCCCCTTTTGACTATGAAAATCTTATTAAACAGGTAGCTGTGGAATGAAAAGTTACATTCCTTAGCCCTTTCTCAAGATCAACTTATTCTTGTGGTTCCTGAATTAGTTTTTATTTATTTTCTAGATTCTGAGGACAAAAATCTACAAATATTTCAATCTGTATGCTATCTTAATATTTGAATTAGAAATATCATCTACTATTTTAAAAGTATATAAAAGTGAAAACAGTTTTTCTGTTATGTTTTTCCTTTCCCTTCTCTATGATACAGTATACTGATTTAAAAAAAATTAAAACTTTTCTTATTGTCTCTGTTACTCTATGTATTACTTTATAGATTTTAGATCTGTAAGGACAGAGTTTTGGGAAGCTATACTTTTGTTAAGCTTTAAGATATGGTGGTCACCTTTACTATGCAATTGTACTTAGGACTATGGACATCCTTCAAGATTAGAACTAAGAACATAATTTAAAGCAATATCTATAGCCATCACCTATTCACCTGCTATATTGAGAAAACATTGTCCCTAGAGAGATCAGAGCAAGTGGCCATAAAAACTGTGGGTCACATAAGGGCCATATAAAACTTAAGAAATGTCAGTCAGTGTGTCTGGCTCAAGAAAATTGGAGAAAGGTGAGGCTGAGGTTAAATAGTAAGCACCCAAATCCTGTTTACCCATCCTTTGATTATTATTAAGAAAAGGAGTCAGTTTTAAGTAAATTTGATTATTTCTAAGACTTTTTAAAATTTCCTAGCAAAATCCTTTGAAAAATAGAAAGCTAGTTTTTGCTGAACTAAAGAGAAAGGAATTTGTGTATTTGCTATTGTAATTATAAATCTATTCCAGGAGTCAAATAGTGGTGTGAAGATAACTCCACATGGGAATAATGGGAATGTGGAGGCTTCTTTATCCCTTCCCACTGGGATTTTTCCTCCAGGCTCTTTCTGTTTTTTACTGTTAAAGAACTGAATGCTACATTTTATTTTTGAAATGTGTTTTCCCCCAGATTATGAAAGGAATATATGGTCAAATGCAAAAAACTTTATGTGTAGAAAAGATAACCCAGTAAAGATCAAAGATAAAATAATTTGAATCTACATCCAGGGATGATAATTTTAACATTTTTGATATACAGTCTTTCAGAATTTTTCTGACAATTATTTTAAATAAAAATTTATACCATGGTAATCTCTTTTTTCCTTTAGCTTTGAACTGTATCTCAGTTATTCATATGTTAATAAGTAGCTTTTAACACCTGCATTTTATTCAGCTATTTGTCTTAACAAATTATTAGGTTTGTTTAATAGTAATTATTTGAGGTTGAAGTTACACCCAGTTTTTTTAAATTCTGGATTAACCTTGCATATTGATATATATCTCAGAAAACATCTTGGCAAACATGTTTCTTAATAAATTCTGAAATGTAGAATCAATTCAAAAGTCACACATTTGAAAATCTTTGATTCACATCCCAAGATGATATCCAAAAAATTAAGAAGGTACCAGTTTATAACACCCCCCTAGTGTGTGAAAATGCCAACATCTCCAAGCTACTCATGCTATTCTTTGAGGTAAAAATTAGTATGTTTTTTAAATATTGACTTCTTTTAATTAAGTGAAACATTTTTTCACATTGGTTGTTTTTTAGGTTTAAGATCATTAGAAAAATTATTCAATACGATTTTGGTAAAATAAGAAATCATCTTGTATTTTAACTTCCTACCCTAATATATAATTATTGCTGTTCAGGTATCTTTTTAGATACTTTCAAATAACAAGTTTTCAAAACTAAAAGATAAGTATAAATTTTACCTGGAGATACATATATATATCTTTATCTATGTCTGTATATAGTCTCAAAAGTATAGGCTACGCAAACTGTTTCAATTATATTGACATTCATTGGCTCAATACTTTTGGAACATACCTCATATATATATTTTTTTCTACCCAAAGCTATCAATAGAAATTCAATTCACTATAAATCAACCACTAATACCCACAATGTCTTCTATAGAGATTAATATAATATTTAATTCTCTAAAAAACAGAAAGCCTTGTTATTGGTTGTTCTAAGAAAATTTGAAAAGAATGAAACTGGATTTGACTTCTCCAGCCAGGTACACCCTTGTTCCTTGCCTTCCTTACGTAGTTAACATTCCTTAAGAAGCAAAAGAATAGGAAGAAGCAGTACCCAGAAAGTAAAATGTAGAGATCGAATTAATTTTTTTCATTGAATCCAGAGGAGGAAGGTGTACTATTAATAATAGATTATTAAAAAATAAGTTGTTTCCTACAAACTAATATATTGACGATACGCTGTTTTTCTATAATATTTGAAGTACATTTTAACTTTTTTAGGTATTGAACACAGGGTTAAAACTTTTAATGTTGGTCGTGGACGAGGTTTGCTGAAGAAAATCAAACGCAAAGATCGTGGGGGAAGAGCCACTAAAGGGCCCAGTATGTTTTCAGGAATGGATGACTTTCAAGAGGTACTGAGAGTTTATAAATAATGAGGACAGTAGCTTCTCCATGTTTTAACCTATTTGGCTGCAAAGAAAGCATTGTGATTTTAATGCTACTTTCCTAGTGAATGAAAAATTCCCAGTTCATTCTCACCTAATACAGGAACCTAATGAACAAAACAAACAAATAAGCAAAATAGAATCAGTTGCATGGAAACAAGGAGCAGACTGACAGTTACCAGAGGGGAAGAGGGAAGGGGGAAGAGAAAAAGGGAAGAAGGGGAAGAGGTCCAGTTAAGGAACTAGTATAGATGACCCATGGACATCCATAGCAGGGCAGGTATTGACTGTGGGAGTAGGGGGTGGGGCGGGGCAGTGGAGAGCAACAGGGGAAAAATTGGGACAACTATAATAGAACAGCAGTAAAACCCAGAAATTTTTTTAAATTCCCAGTTCAAATTCAAGAAGTATAAAACTCCAAAAAATAATTGTTTTTAATCAGTCACGGTTCTATTATAGAATTGCAAATTTAGGTGATTACCAGACAACATTGATATATTTGAAAGCACCTCAGAATGAAAGTTACATGTTTGAAAGCAAAAATGTATGTTCTGTTAGTTCTCTGTTGGGTTTTCCTCTCCAAAGAGTCGTCTTCTCCAGATGCAAATGATAAGAAAATGGTAATAGCTCCATATGTAGCAGGGCCAAGAAGGGAGATAGTGGTAAATTAACTTACTGGAGTTGAAAGCATTTAAATAGAATAAAAGGAGATATAAGTAGTTGGAAAGATGAATTGATGAACCATGAGTATGGTAGATATCAAGTAAATGTGTTGAGTTGAATTCGCATATATATAGTTCAACTGTGTAGCAACTTTCTGTTTTCCATATTCCTCCACAGTTCCAGTGAGGGCTGACTGAATTTACAGAGCAAGGGTGGGTTATATAGTTACAACCTTGTTTGAGAGAAAGGGTATCGCAATATATAGTGCTTGAAAATGCTGTTTTCTGATCTCTGTGCTTAAAGGTAATGGGTAAAGATTTCTTCTTATGTACTCCTTAATATACCCCTTAGGGAGATGTTGGTAAGTGTAGCCTGAAAATGGAAGTTGAGGCCCAAATAAATTTGTGAAACCCTGCATATTCCATACTTCTCTAGAGGATTCTCAGTCTGGGCTAACATATTAAAGGTTCTGGGGCCAGTTAGGCCTAAAGAAGCATGTTGGACAATCCGTGGAATAGCTTTGAAATAAGCCTGGGGTTTCTGGGTAATTTTAACCTGCCTGTGCATCTTCCTATACCAGTAAATCTCTAGAATGTGCTGCTTTCCCTAGACCAAATTAAGCCACCTTTTACATCCATTACCTATACCCTATACCTGAAAATACAGCTTCCAGGAAAGCATGGCTTCAAGCAAATTGGCTGCCTGTCTCTGAGCTTCAGTTTGCTTAATTAGTAAAATGAGAGTACAGAGAGTATTAAATGAACTCTAAAGGTCCCTTCAAGCACTAGCAATTTAGATGTTTACATGTTGTGGGCTGAAACTAAAAGATTTTTTATCCTGTAATAAGAAACAAGAACAAATCATTTCTTTTGCATTCATCAGATTTAGACTATTTTTTCTTTTATTTATCAATATTAAAATGTCATCGACTGTGAGTTTAGGGATTGTAACAATAGATTTCTTTTTAAGATCTTGGAAATAAGTAGAACAGTGCTTATGTTTAGGTCCTTCTATGGTTGAATGGACATGCTGAATGGCCAATGTAGATCCACTTCCATCCTAGGCAGTATAAGAGCCCCAGTGGCCAGATAAATTCAGGAATGCCTGCACATCTACACTAGTTTTCTTGAAAACTCAAGGATAGTCACAGAACAAGCAAACTTATAATGGATTTTTAAAAACATTAATTATGTTGGTCATAAGATTCTTAAACTTTTTTAGTCTATGTGTAAGTAGCTAATAAATTTCTGTAAGTATGTATTCATTTCCTGGTAGATCCCTCCATTTACCCTTATATTTAAAAATATATATATTTTATGCTCTTGTTCCTTGTGCCAATATAATACATCCTCTAGAGTAAATAAATTTAAATAACCCAGCAAGTGATTTGGGTTTCTCCTCTGTCCCTCCACCTTTTCCTTCTCTCCCATTTTTTTTGAGTTATGTTTTCTTAAGACGTGTATGAATAATGCAGCATTTATCCTGACTCTGCTAACATGCCATGTGACTTTTGGTAAGTCACTAACTTCCCTAGTCTGCATTTTTCATATTTGTCTCATTAGGGTGATGAACTAGATTACTCCTGTGGTTCTTCCAGCAGTTACTTTAATAAAAGGACATTTGTGGTTCTTCTGTAGGTTCAAATTTAAAAGAACAGATCTTCTAGGTACTTTATCCTAAAATTTTATTTGTTAAAATTGCTTAGATTGTCTAAAATACCTTGATTATACTTAGGTTTCTCATAGTTATAGATACTGAGATACTTCCTACTCATTAAAGCAGAACTAAACTGAAAAATAAAGCAACAACCCCACAAACTTCTATTAAGACACTGAGGCATATCATTAGAAAGTAACATAGATGGGCAGAAAGACTGAGTTATTAATAAAACATAGGTATTACTTGATGCATTTTTAGGGGGGTTGTAATAATCAAATATTTTTACTGTTTAATTTCAGAGTTGTATTCCTCAAGTTGACTCACTGATTTTGCATAACGAACTCTTTGGCTATCTATTTTATTACAGCCTTGTTCTTTGTACAGACAGTGTACAAGAACTGGCCATTTATATCTATTTGTTCTAAGTAAGCCTAGAAATAGGAAATGTTTATAAGTCAGACTTATGTACAGGGTGTTCACGATCAATTAGCAAAATTTTAGTAAAATAAACAACATACCACAAAAGCATTATATTTTGAAATAAATTTATTCTTACATGTAAATACATAAACATAGTCATTATTTTTTTAATTGTTCGAAGTCTCCATTTGCTGCAATAGACTCCGTTCAACTTTGGAATCTTGAGCACACTTTAATTAACTTTTGTTTATCCATGGGCATCATAATGTTTTCAGTCTTAGCTTTAACAGCCTCTTTATTGGAAAGAGGTTGTTTATTAACTTCTCTCTCACAAATGCTGCATACATGATAGTCTAAAGGATTTGCCTCTGGTGAACTAAATGGCCAGATTTCCTTTGACCAGAATTCAGGAACATTGACACTGAGAAATTCTTGTACCTTTTTGGCATTATGTGCTGGTGCCCCATCTTGTTGGAAGATGAAATGACGTCCATTTGAGACTTGCTTCATCCATAGTACAAATACTTCTCTCAAAATGTCAAGGTAAACATCCTGGTTCTTCCTTGATGATCTCCTGGATTCTTTGTACAATATCTGGACTTGTGTGATCCTTGTGTACCTTATGCGTTTTCCTTGTTGGTGTGGCGACATCAGGATCAGCATTGTACACCGTCTTCACATTGTAAACTGTACATAAAGGGATGTTATTGAGGTCCATAATTCCCTTAGCAGTTCTCCCTGCATGCAGTCCAGAAACTATGCTTGCTCTAACATTGTATTCCTTCGACATGATGGTTGCTCTCAGGATTTAATACTTTATATCTGAAACAATGATGTTAAATTATAACCTTAGAAACATAGTTTTTCAAAATTAATAAGCATGTGAAATAAGATGCAAAGTTATTGCCAATTGATTGCACACACCCTGTAGATTTAAGACATTTTAAATGATAAGCAATTGGGCTTTCCTGGTGCAGTTTAGGTATATTTTTAAAAACGAACATCTAGGATTATATTTTCTTGGTATTCTTGTGCTTTTGTTATTTTTTATTTTTAGAGAGAGAAGAGGGGAGAAAGAAACATTGATTTGTTGTTTACTTATTTCTGCATTCATTGGTTGATTCTTGTATGTTCCCTGACCAGAAATCAAACCTGCAACCTCTGAGGCAGTTTCTTACTTTCAATAGGTCATGCAGAAGTATTCTCAGTCTTCTAGTAAATTTAGGGAAAGGAGAGAACCGGAATCAAATCAGAAGAACAGAATAGTCACTGTGCTCCAGCTGTGCACCACAATGTGCATGCTGGGAAAACTGAAGAACAGTGCTGTTTCAAGGCTTCATGAATGGCAGTCCTTAGTTAGCATGGCCAAACACCAGCCCCTATTCCAACTCAAGTCTTATACTCAACAGAAGTCAAGTTGGGGGCTGAGGGGAGCCAAGGAAAACAAGTAGGGCTATGAGATTTGCCAACATACGTATACCTTTTTCCCCTTCATTTTTTAAATTTATGAATTAAAGGTAATACATCCTCCCTGAGTATTTTTTCCTAAAAAATAAAAAAAATTAAACACATGTAAAAAAAAGAATTTTTAAAGAGATTCATCTAGAGGCATACACTGTTAAATGTGGGTGTATATTCTTTTAGTTTTTTATTGTGATCATTATAAAATTGGTATAAGTTCTAGATGTGTAGTGTTTCTAGGTTTTTTGTTTGATGTTATTTTCTCTAAGTAGTTCTGCAGTAGTTATTTTTATGAATAAATCTTTGTGTGCCTCCCTGATCATTTCTTTAGTATAATCCTATAAAGTTCAAATTCTGTGTTAAACAATAAGGATATTTTAAGTTCTTTATAGCATGCCTATCAATACATGAGAGTGCATATTTTATTGTTCCTGTGCCAAAATTGAGTATTACTCATTTTCAAATTTTTCATAATTTTATTTTTTAAAATGTAGTTACGCATCATTAAAATAGAAATAGGGTTCTTTGCAACCTCTAGTAGCAGTAGACAGTTTTCTAGAAGCATTCTCTCCAAAGTCTCGTCTTGACCATTTTTAATAGTTTGTACTGCTTTCCAGATCCATTTGACTGTACATTTTAATGCCTATTTAATATTTATATGTTGCATTAAAATAATTTTTTTCTTGCAGTATAATAAACCAGGGAAAAAATGGAAGGTAATGACTCAGGAATTTATTAATCAGCACACAGTGGAACACAAAGGAAAACAAATCTGTAAATACTTTCTGGAAGGGAGATGTATTAAGGTAAATTTATAGGGGTATCATAAATAATTTTACTTCTGAAATACTCTTTAAAATCCTAACCTTTGGGAGGGTTAGCTTTTCATTTTTTATTTAATTGTAATAAAACTGGGTCTTCAAAATATATCACAATGGAAATACTATACATCAGAACTCATTTAATTATATTTTGGGACAATAATGTAATTTGTTGAAATTACATTTTTAATAGACATAACACTGTGTGGCAAATACTGTTAAAAGTGGTTTACTAATATTAAATGTTTTAATCTTTACAACAACCCTAGGAAGTAGTTACTCTTAATGACTCATTTAAACGTGAAAACACCAGAGGGTTAAATAAATCCCTGTAATAATTAGCTCAGCTACAGGTGGTAGCAGGGCAGAGACCCTGAGGCCTTGGCTCTGAGCTATCTCTGCATATAGCCACACCCAGCACCTGGGCAAAAGCTCAAAGGAATTGTTAGAACTATTATTAGGTCATTATTTAAAGACTGAAGATAAAACCATAGTTTGAATATGAAATGCCATGGGGAAGATTCAATTCAATATTGTGTTTTTTTCCTCCTTTCTTTTCTTTTTGTGAACAGGGGGATCAATGTAAATTTGATCATGATGCAGAGTTGGAGAAGAAGAAAGAGATCTGCAAATTTTATTTACAAGGATATTGTACTAAAGGGGAGAACTGCATTTACATGCATAATATCCTTTACTGAAAATATTAACCAAAATACTGAGGTTTGAGAGGGTAATTGAGGGTTTTAGAAGTCTTATGTACAATATAGTTTGGTTTTAAATTTAAAACAACACTTTACGTAAACTAAGTCTAGTCAGCCATTTTACTTCAAAAAGGCAGACCAAGTTTCATAATGTAGGGAAATGAAATAAGTAACTTCCCTTTGGGAAAAAAAATCTGCGAACTAAAGATACTTTATATTTAATGTACTCAGCTTATAAGTATTTCAATGGCATGTGTTCCCGAAGGAGTAGTTGGCAAAATATTTATAGTATGACTTTTTTTTTTACTTAGGTTCATAAGTAAAGAATTATCATTGTTGAATACTATAAAATCAAGTTTCATCCACTCTTACCCCCATTATCACTGTATATTGTTCTCTACTTCTTTCTTTGGAAATATATACACCTAAGTTGTACTTCTTCCCCAACCCAAATTCATATATCACTATATGTTTATAGTATGTCTGTCCATGTTAATACCCCCATCCCCAAAATACCTAGTTGGTTTTTTGCTACCATTAATGACTAATAGAGCTTTCTCCCCCTCTCTGAAACTCATGTTTATCATGATGAAATGTTTTGTAGACATGTTTTTGTCCTAGAGTTTGTGTTTGGCGCCTTGGACTGTTTGTTCTCATAATCTCTGCTGCTTTGCTATGATTAGTTCTGCCTCACCAGCACACTTGATATTTGGTAGATTCTCACATTTATTTTTCCAGATAAAATTTAAAATAGTCTTGTTTAGTTCAAAAAATAATGTAAAAAAGGAAAGTAAAACATCCCTGTTATCATAGATCAAGCTATACAAATACCAGATGTGTATGTGGATGGATGCCTTTATAATCCAAACAGAAGTGTGACATAAAATCCAAAAGCATTAAGGAACAAGATTGAAAATTTGACTCCATTCAATTTGCTTAACAAAAATACAATGTAAGAACAGTAGAAGGTAAATATTAAAACGGGAAAAGTTGTTTGCCACTTATATCACTTACAAAGAGGTAACAGCCTGCTATAGGCGTTTCTAAAGATTGAGAAGAGGCAATTTGGTCAAGATGGCACTGTAGGTAGACAGGGCTTGCCTCTTCACACAACCATATCAAAATTACAACTAAAATATAGAACAATAATAAGCCAGAACTGTCAGAAATGGAGTTTAATGGAGGTCTGACAACTATAGAATTAAAGAAACCACATCCATCCACACGAGGAGGAGGAGCAGAGACACAGAATGGGCTGGTCTCTCATCCTGGTGTGGTGGATAAATATTCAGGAGGGATATTTTAGGAGGGAGGAGTCCCAGCACCATACCAGCCTCCCCCAGGCCAGGGTTCCAGTGCCAGGAAGACAAGTCCCCTAACTACCTGCTGGGTGAAAGGGGAAAAAATTGGGACCACTGTAACAGCATAATCAATGAAATATACCCCAAAAATTGAGAAGAAATATGGGGTAAAAGATAATTCACAGAGAGAACTGCAAATGGCCCAAAACATAGGAAGGGATGCTCAATCCTGTTCATAATAAGAAAAGTTCAATTTAATCTATGCTTGAGATACTATTTGCAGCCATCATATTTGCAAAAATTGCCCCCTGCAATTGTGACAGCAAAGTTTGTTAGCAAGGCTGTGAAAAAACACACTCAGACCTTTTTGGGAATGCAAAATAGGGAATGCTTGTGGAGCAGAGCTGGGCAGTGTTGGCACATTACACACAAGTTCACCCTCTGTTGTAACAATCCTACCATTTTGCAAGTTCTGCTGAATTTAATGGATTTGGGTAGTGATTACTGATGGTGGTTAAAATCATTTAGTGAAAAGTTGGTGAGAAGCTGTATAATTGATGAATTGGGCTGACAACACCTGCACCAACTGATCAGTCTTAGCACTGAAGAGAAACAACTGGGCATCAAATGCCTCTTGCTATGATGCAATAGGGAATATTTAACACTTACAACAAATATTAAAATTAACAAATAAATGATACAAAAATAAAGGGGGGAACTTCAGGAATTAATAAAGGGACTTTTGAGGCCCTGGCTGGTAGCACAGTGGATAAAGTGCCAGCCTGCGAACTCAAAGATTGCAGGTTCGATTCCCCAGCCAGGGCACATAACAAGGTTGAAAGCCAGGTCTCCAGTCAGGTCTGTGGCTGGAAGCAGGTGAAAAGCAACCCTATATTGATGTCTCTCTCCCTCTCTGCCTCTCTCCCTTCCCCTCTTTCTAAAAATAATGAAATAAAATCTTTAAAAAAAATTAAAATACAATAAAGGGACTTGAGATACATGTTGAGTACATGCAACATATGTGGATCACATTTGGATCCTGATCTGAAGAAAGCAATTATAAAAAGATGGTTTTTGAAACAGTTTAAAAAATTTGTATGTTGACAGAGTAGTAGATAAAATAGATGCATTAATGTTTCATATTGATGATAAGATTATAATTGTTAAGAAAAATATCTGTTTGAAATAAACAGATATTCACAAATTAAATATATTTGGAATATGCTTTTGAATACTCCAGTGTTTTTTGAGGGAGTGTTTTGAGGAGAGTATAGGATGGCATAGTTCTCACAAAATGGACAGATGATGAAATTATTGACTGTACATAGCCAACATGAGGGAGCTGATTGTATTATTTTCCCTGCTTTGGTATGTGTTTGATAACTTTAAAGCTAACTTTAAAAAATTTGAAGTAATCTCTTCAGGAATAATTATGCTAACAGTATGGCATAAAGTCAGATTTTTTTTCTATGCTTAAGTTCGTGAGTGGATGTATATACATTTCCACCTAATTTTTATAAAAATATGATCAAGCTGTTATTGTGAAGGTTGCATTTTTATTTAACACATCTTTACTTCTTTTAGACTCTATTTTAATATGTGATGTGCCATAAAGACCTAATTATTTTTCAAATGGTTAACTCATTGTCTCATTTTCAGTCACTTAAAATGGCACCTCTGCCAGATCCTGTATTTCCAAACTATGTGCACAGTCTAGCTACTATTATTACACATGGTGCTATTTGACTATTCCCTGCATAAGAGTATGCTTAATATTTAATAGGGCAAACAGTCTTCCTTTCTGGGTCAAATGTAATAAATTTGTCTTATTCAAGAAAAAGAAATAACTTTTTTTCCAGATTTGACATTTCTTCAGAAACCAGATACCTTATAAACTTTTTCTGAAAGCTTTCAGTCTCTCCCTACATTTTTTTCTCACAGTCATCCCATCTGTAAATAATAATTTATACCTCCTGTTTTAAATGTGTTGGCTGCATGTCTAGAATAATGTTAAATAGTAATGATTGTGGCAGACATAGTATACATTGTATCAATAATGTTCTTTTGCTTTAACTTATGGTTATAGTTTTAAGGTAGATTTTCTTTAAATATCAAGCATATTCTTATTTTACTAAGAGTTTTTTAAATCAAAAGAGGATTTTTAATTTTATCAATCACTGTTTGCACTTGCTAAGATGATCCTGTAATTTTCTCTGTTGACCTTATTAATATGATTACAGTAAAAAATGTCCTGAAACCATCCAGAAATTTCCTCTGAACAGATACCATCTGAAAATGGTATATTTTCCACCATACTTACAAGTTTAATGTTTTCTTTAGAAGTATGTATCCTAAACCTTGAGTGAGACTAGTCTGTAAGTCAGACTAGCCTGTAGCTTGCGTTGTTGGGTTGACTTTAACATGACATATCAAGCCCCTTATTCTTTTTTTTTTTAAGATTTTATTATTTTTAGAGAGAGGGGAAGGGAGGGAGGCAGAGAGGAAGAGAAATATCAATGTATGGTTGCCTTTCACCATCCTCCAGCTACAGACCTGGCTGGAGACCTGGCTTGCAATCTGGTTATGTGCCCTAGCTGAGAATCAAGCCAGTGACCTTTGGGTTTGCAGGCCAGCACCTTATCCACTGTGCCACCAGCCAGGGCTGAAGCCCTTTATTCTTCATAGATATAAGGTCTTGCTACAAAATTCACTTGTTCTGTATAATATTTTATTGTGGAAAGTAATAGGGTGTGTATAACCATTATAAATGTTTTTCTTTAAAAAGTGTTTCCTAGTTTTTAGTAGCGAGAAGTTTAAACTTTTAAAATGTTTTGCTTCATGAAGGTACTTAACCTTAAAATAGAATAAATTATCTGATATGATTATAGAAAATTCAGTACAATATATAATCATAAGAGTCCTCTTGATTCAGAACAGTTACGTTTTTGGTTTAAAAATATTAGAGCTTAGTTGTATTTAGTCTGTTCCTTAATATTTTTATTTACGTGAGTTTCCATGCAAGTTTTATCATAGTGGAGCAAAATGTTACCAAGGAGACAAGTGTAAATTTTCACATGATGATTTGACTAAAGAAACGAAGAAACTTTTGGACAAAGTGAGTAATATTTTTGTACCTTGATTATTTGTTAGCTTTCTCTGTAGAGTCATTTGACTTGGCATCATGTTTTTTAAAACTTCTGAGAAGCCAGATACTTGTTAATTCATGTTTCTTTAATACAGAATTTTCTGTATTAAAATTTCTTGGGAAAGCAGGAATTTTGGGCAACAAATTAAGAATTTTTTATTCTCATCCTTGTTCTGCCATTAAAAAGCTAATTTACTTTGAGAAATATCATTTACTTCTTTGAACCTCATTCTCTTTATCAAAAATGAGTTAGCCAGGGGGAAGGGGGTTGGGGGGAGAGGGGAGGAAGAAGCAAGGAAGGGGAGCAGTTTAGACAAGAACCTAGTATAAAGGAACCATGGACATGGACAACAGGTGGGATTGACTTTGGGGGGAATGGGTGGGTGGGGAGGGGGACAGAGGAGAGCAAAAAGGAGATGGATGTAATACAACAACAATAAAATTAAATTTTAAAAAATGAGTTAGCTGTCTACAACCCATTGCAGTTTATATTTTTCTATTAATAGAACCAGTTTACTGAAGTCTTCACAGTTTTAAATGTAAAAGAAAGCTTATCTTAAAGTGGTAATCTTTGCTAATTATTTCTAGGTGTTGAACACTGAAGAGGAACCCACGAATGAGGATGAAAGAGAGTTAGAAGAACTTAGAAAGCATGGCATAACCCCTCTTCCCAAACCACCTCCAGGAGTTGGGCTCCTGCCAACCCCACCAGAGCACTTTCCCTTTTCTGATCCTGAAGATGATTTTCAGGCAGATCTCTCTGATGATTTCAAGAAAATTCCATCTCTTTTTGAAATTGTTGTAAAACCTACTGTGGATTTAGCACATAAAATTGGGAAGAAGTAAGTTAAGAATTTCAAAACTGGCAGCATTTTTTCCCCTAGAAATTTTTGTTAAGAAACTAATATCCATGTTAATCTTGTAAGCTCAGGTAAAAATAGCAGCTGTGTGGCACACACTTAATTGCCCCTTCCCATGTCCTCTGTATCCCTGCCCTCTTCTGCCTCCCATTGACTTCATCTACAGAATCCTTAACCTAGCTTCCAGGCCTCACCACATAGCCATGAGGACTAGAAGAGAATCAGTCAAAATGTTTAGCTCTAGGTGGCTGGGTTAGGGGGTGATTCATTTATCTTCGTACTTTATTTTTCAAAATATCAATAATGAGTAACTTTAAGAATAGCTGTTAGTAAGTAGCAATTAAAATGACTGTGGGCTAAAATGAAGGCAAAATGCACATGTTCGTGCTTCCAGTTATAGGTAATCGGAATAAATGGCTTTTTAGAAACAGTATTCCAGTCTGGTATAGGAAAACATATGGAACCACTTTCCACTTAGAAATGTGACATTTTTGTTTGCCTCTTTAAGAAATATTATTCTTTCTGTCTATAGGCCACCAGCATTTTATAGCAGTGCCTCACCACCAGGACCACAATTTCAGGAAAGCAGCCCACATCCTCAACATATTTATAGTTCTGGGTCAAGTCCAGGTCCTGGACCTAATATGTCTCAGGGACACAATAGTCCTGTGATGCACCCTTGCTCCCCTGGACATCACCCATGTGCAGAACCTCCTGGTCTACCAATGCCACAGAGCCCACCGTTGCCGCCTGGTCCACATGGAGTTGTAGGTTCTCATAGCCAAGCAGGAGTGCTTGTTCAGCCAGATGCACCTTTGTCGGCACCAGGTGTGAGTGGTGCCTACCATTGCCCGGGCTTTCCAGAACACATGATGAAAGTACCCAGAGAGAATCACTGTTCTCCAGGCTCATCACACCTACAAGGTTCTGGTGAAATGCAGCTCAACACCAGTTATGAGTCCCTACAAAACCCAGCTGAGTTTTATGATAATTACTATTCACATCATGCTGTACCCAATTTTCAGCCACCCAATAACTCTAGTGGTAAGTTTACTTTTCAGAATAACTCCTTTCTAATTTTAAATATTTGGAGTCCTATTTTTTCATTCAAACTATGAGTATGTATTAAAGCTAATAAAGTATGATGAAATCGAGACCTTAAGATACTTTAAACAAATATTTGTAACAATAGAACTTGAGATAACTTTTTAAAATTTTTACAATCACATGCTAATTTGCTAATCAAATGTAATTATTAGAGCTTCAGTTTGTTAAAATTCACAGTGGTGCTCCCTAGCGGAGTTTTATAATGAATCAATGTCTGTCTTTTTCCATGTCGTGTGTATAGATAGGGTGTGGCATGGTGAGTTTGCTCAGCATCAGCCTCCCATTGTTCAAGACTCACCTAACCATGGGAGTGGATGTGATGGCAGCAGCATGACAGGCCATGACCCCCTGCCTGCACCAGGTCTCCTCCCTGCGGTGCAGAGAGCTCTTTTTGTGAGGCTTACTCAGAAATTCCAAGAAGAGGAAGAACCAAGCAGCACCCAACCTCAAAGGGCACTCAGCAAGGAGGAAGGTATGTCAGATGTTATGATAGCATCCTACTTGTTTGGGTCATTCAGGTCCTGAAATGATCTTGAATAGGTTAACATTTAAGAAATGAGTACCTTTGAACTATCCTATTTTCAGTTTACCTTTCTTTGTGAGCAGGGGTGGGGGCTGTTGTGGTTTTTGGTGCCACCAACATATTCTCAGTTAATTTCAGAGCATTTGACTTGAACCAATGATCAGATCTGAAATTAGAATGTGAGGCCTAAGTGAGCAGAGTTACTATTAAGCCTTTTTGTTTTGGAAGAAAAGAAATAGAAAAGGTCCAGTTCAGGAATTTTGACTTCTGAACCAAGTTCAAAATGATTCAGTTATTGGAAAAATTTTTATGGGCATAATTTGCATACTTTAGATTCTGCTATATTATTAAGGAACATTATTTTTAATATAAAAGATTATAAGCAGACACTAAGTTTGCCTTAGTATTTTTGATATTGGTAAGTGTACAACAATTAGTTAATTTAGTTAAGGAGAGAACTTTAAAGCATTCAGTTATTATAAATTACAAAATTGACATATTTGGCCATTTTTAAACAAAATTTATGAACAACTATGTAAAACTATATAATACTAGGTAGTTACAAGCTATTATATAAACATTACTTGTTATATTTTCAAATAAGGTAACATTAACTCTTCCTTTAACATCATAGGAAAATGAAGGATTCCTAATTTCCTGTACAATTTATGTTTATTCCTTTAAATGTTAAAAGTTAATTTTAAGGAAAAAAATGGTAGGCTTTCTATAAATTCTGAGAGAGCTTTATGTTTTCATAAACAAGAAAATCATCCCTAGCCAGGTTGCTCAGTTGTCCCATACACCAAAAGACTGGTTTCGATCCCTGGTTGGAATGTGTTCAGGAGGCAATTGATCAGTGTTTCTCTCTCACATTAATATTTCTCTCATTCTCTCAAATCAGTAAGCATATTCTCATGTGAGGATTTTAAAAAATTAACTTTTCTAGATATAGAAAATTTTATACTGTAATATATAATTGATAATGTTTTGTGAGGGTTTTCTCTGTACGCAAAGTCTTGATGAGCCAAGGTTTTTTTTTGTGTTTGTGTTTATTTTTGTAAGTTTTAACGCCTTTATAAATCTTGCCTGTCCTTTGATAGAAAGCTGTTAACATCATTTTCTGTCTTAATATCTGTTTTCCATTGGCTGTTCCACTTTCTTTCTCTGCATTCATTCTCATTCCAAAAGGGATTTGACTGCTTATAAAATATACTGTTATGAAAGTGAAAATGAAAGAGCATCTTGCCTATTTGAATCAGGTAACAAATTCTGTGAGGAGTAAAGTTACTCTACAGAAATATTTAAAGTGAATCACAAGCCCAGCTGTAGACTTGGAGCTCAGAGAGAAGAAGGGAAGATACCTACTGTCTAGAAGTCATTTTCCCAGCCCCTTAGATACTAAGTAAAACCTTTTGCCATTGTGACATATTAAACACATTCCTACCCTAAAATAACTCTCATTTTGTGAACACTGCTCTGTTCAAACTAAGTATGTAACACTGGAGTTCTGTGTAGTAGGAACACATTAGTAAGCAGGGCAAGGAGGTAAAATTAGAATATCTATAATAGTCTATTGATCCGGGATAGTCTAGAATGGTGTGTGTGTCTGTGTATGTGTCCAACTCGGAGTCAACCTGTGTGTATGAATGGAGAGGAGACTCGCCCTATCATACCTTCTACTCAACTAGAGAGCAGGCCTCTGATACTTCAGCTTCTCAATGTTGTATCTAATACATGAGGGATAAACAGACTTTAAGAAGCAAAGCCCCAAGTATTCTCATAAAAGTCAACTATATAAATTTCAGCATGTTAGGTTGGTTTTTTTTAATTTATTTATTTATTGCTTGAATAGCTAATATAGTCACATAGGTCAAACACCTAAAAATTTAATAAAATATAAATGAACAGTTTCCACCACTCCCCTCATTTGCTCAGTTCCTATTGCTTTCTTAACTGTCATTAGTGTTTTGTTTTCTTTATAAATATATATATTTTTTATCTTTCCCTTGCTATCTTGGTAAGTCCATAGCTTAAGGACTGCTTGAATTAAAGAGATCCAAAACTTTAGTATTTCTTTCCCAGAGTATTTTCCCTTCTCCCTGAACTCTGTTTACCACACACATTCTTAAGCTCTCTTTGGCCAACTGGAATGAGGCCCCACTTTCTCTTGACTGGAAGGACATTACATGTATCCTTAAATCACAACTCAGTCTTTATAAAAGAGTATAATAACAGAATTGATCAGTGTCATACCACATCCAGCCTTGTTCTAGTATTGAAATCCTATACTTATTTCAGAAATAGCACATGCTTTTGTATCTTACTTAAGGCCAATTCTGAATGTTTCATTGTTTATAATAAGTCTTTGTCTGCATTTAGATGATACTGTTAACTGGTATTCCAGTAGTGAAGAGGAAGAAGGGAGCAGTGTCAAGGCAATACTGAAAACATTGCAAAAACAAACAGAAACTTTAAGGAATCAGCAACAAGCTTCCTTGGAAACTGGCACTCCTACTGATCCAAGACTTGCTAAAGAGAAGAGTAAAGGAAACCAGGTTGTTGACCCTCGACTTAGGACCATCCCAAGGCAAGACATTAGAAAATCTTCTGAGTCTGCCACACAAGGCCTCAGACTTGTGTGGGACCCCAGGAAACTAAGAGGAAATGGAAGTGGGCATGTAGGCTCCTCTACTGGAGCAATAAAGTGTGATTTACATCATGCACATGCCGGCACTAATGTCAAACACAAGAGAGGAGATGATGAGGAAGAGGACACAGAAAGACAACTGAGAGAAAAGGCTTCCTTAATACCTCTGGACTCTCCACCTGGTGCAATGCTCCAGGATCCAAGGTCACAGCTGAGACAGTTCAGTCACATTAAAATGGATATTACACTCACCAAGCCCAGCTTTGCAAAACATATTGTGTGGGCTCCAGAAGACTTACTTCCAGTTCCTTTACCAAAACCTGACCCTGTATCTTCAATCAGTTTACCTCTGCCCCCCCTTATAGCTGACCAGAGGCTCAGTAGATTATGGAATGCAAAAAGCGATCTCCATGAAAGCACGTTGCCCACCGATTCAAAATTAGCAGCTAAAGCCAAAATTAACACAACAAACAGAGAAGGCTACATGGAACAATTTGGGGATTTGCACAGTTCAGCAAGTAAATTAGGAGACCCCAGGCTGCAAAAAAAATGTGATCCTAGACTTCACAGACTGCACAATGCAGCATCTCAGCAAGCAGTTATGAAGGAGTCACATACATCAAAGGGTGCCCTTCACTTAGCCAGGTCAAGCCCTGGTGCATTGCAGCCCTCAGTGGTCGTAACCAGCAACTCTGGGCCTGGGGCTTTGCCTCCATACGCCCCTAAACTCTCATCTTCAGCCAGCGTTCCCTTAGGGACTCCAAGTTCAGTTCTCAGTGGTATTAGTTTGTATGATTCTAGGGAGCAAGGTTCATCATCCACACCAGAAAATGCAGAGAACCAGAAAAAAGGTGGTTTAAAAAGTAGTGACAAAAATGAGCCTTCTCCTGCAGAAGCAGTCCTGCCACAGAAAACCACTGCAGATGTGGAAGTCACTGTCGATGGGCCCGCTGACCCACAAGCAGATGTCCTCAGGAGCTCCTGTGCAGTTCAGGTCCCCGCAGTGCACAGTCTTCCCATTCAGGCATTAACAGGCTTAATTAGACCCCAGTACAGCGATCCGAGGCAGTCAAGGCAGATGGGACAGTTGAGCCCCACCCCAGATGATGACCCCAGTGGAGAAGCAGATGACAAATCTCTGAAAGAGGTTTTTAAAACTTTTGATCCAACTGCTTCACCATTCTGCTAGCTATTGTGTAATTAAGCAGTTCTTTTTGGTCGTGACCATTGCAGTCCTCTGCTGTTTTGTAACTGGTTTACCTCTATAGTTTATTTATTTTTAAATTATAAACACTTTTCAGCTGCTAGTATCAGAACCACATGAAGTTATATCCTCTAAAGGCTGTGGTATTTTATATAATATTTTTATAAATTTAAGAGACTGTAGCAATTGACATAGAAACTTATTTATCATG
This sequence comes from Noctilio leporinus, assembly GCA_004026585.1. Lineage (NCBI taxonomy): Eukaryota > Metazoa > Chordata > Mammalia > Chiroptera > Noctilionidae > Noctilio > Noctilio leporinus. The sequence continues at coordinate 96,064 of PVIW01004578.1, read as the reverse complement.
TTAGCATTAGTAAAAATACTTTAATTGTAAATAAACCATCATGAACTCAACACTCTGCCTGAATATATGCCACTTGTCTTTCATAATCAATGTTTGGATAAAAAATTACCACTTTTGTATGGTTTGTTTCAAGCAATATGTTGAATATTACTTTTGGGAAACAGTATTTTGACTAGGATCCTCTGTATTTGTTAACACATAATGGATTAATGTGTAATGCTAACTGCTAACAAAAATGTAAAATGAAGTAAAGAAAACTTTTTAAAATTACAGTTAGCAGAGCAGTTCATGTTTAAGGGCATCACTTTTATTAGTGTGGACAATATTATTTGTGTAAATAAAGCATTTGGATGTCATATCTTAAAAGTATTTTATTGTATCATAGAAGTTAGAGGTATATAGATTGTTTTGTTAAAGTGGAAAATTTCCCAAGTTCTCTGATACAACTTTTTAAATTTAATTTTTCATATTAAATAGTTACGTTATTACTGCTGTCACATTGTGATGTTTGTGTTTTAATGTTTTTCTCTCTAGCAGCATAATTTGTATTACTTTTTCAAATGATATAACCACAATAATTGTATTCATCATGACTGGCAATTTTTACAAAATTTTTAAAAGCTCCAGTGAGAGGCTGTAATTATTGCATATTTTCTCTTAAATAGAAGAAAACACAGAGATGCTGTAGTCAACTGTGTGGCTACCAATAAAAAAATTTTCAGATCTCATGTGACTGGCATTTTGTAACAGAGGAAATAAATATTCGAGGTCCTGATTGTTTGGAAATCTCCTAAATTGGTTAGAAATTACATTTTTATAAAAATTATTTATATCCATTCTGTGTGTGTATTGCAGCATAAAATAATGACAGCCTTGTTTTACACCTTTATTATTTATATAAATGGGAACTAAGTATTACAAAGATATTCTTGTCTTGAAGTGGAGGATTATAACAGTATTTGCTGATAATAATTCCAGTAAGTAACTTGAAAAGGAGTGTTTCATTGTAAAGATAATGGAAGTACAGGAAATTAGTTTAGGCGAAAACAGCTATCCCTGAGAAGTGATGTTAAAAACATACAGCAAACCATTTCTGTGGGAACCTAACACTCAGCATATGGTTTATGTTAATGCCTGTCCTTTCCGTTCACTTCCTAACCCTTGACCTTTATTGCTCTGATTCTGTGCTTCCATGGGGTTAAGTGAACAGGACCTTGCCAACCTAAGAAGCTCACCATGTTCTAGGAAATGTGAATTCCTGCTATTTGTATTTTGATTATGTTTTGCCTAAGTGACTCTAGATAACATTTTTGGATTAAAAATGCAGTTTAAAGTCACCATAGAAAGTACTTTCTGATTTACTGTCTAAACAAACTCTTTTGTTAATTGAAAAGTCATTGAAATGGATAAAATTGACCAAAAAAAGATTATAAGTATACTTATATATAATCATAATATGTTATATATGATTATGTATCTTTGTTATTATATATAGAGTATATATATAAATGTAAGCCAAATTCTTAAAGTGTTTTACACTACAAAGACAGATTTTAAAAGGTTAATTAAGAAGTAAGGTTTACCTGGCAGGTGCACAGTGGATAAGGCGCTGGCCTGTGAACCCAAAGGTCTCTGGTTCGATTCCCCAGCCAGGGCACATAATCAGGTTGCAAGCCAGGTCTCCAGCCAGGTCTGTAGCTGGAGGCAGGTGAAAGGCAATCGTACATTGATGCCTCTCTCCCTTTCTGACTCTCTCCCTACCCTTCTCTCTAAAAATAATAAACTCTTAAAAAAAAAGGTTTAAAAATTGTTAATGCTAATTATAATGTTCATTTTACTCAGTATCCTTGAAATGGATAAAACTGACAAAGATTATATATAATCATAAAATATATAAGTATATATACTTACATAATCATATACATATACAGGATTATATATGAGTATATATTCTATATCATATATGACTGTATCTTGTTATTATATATAAATTATATACATGTATCTTTGTTAAAGACCAAATGTAATGCATATCCTTAACAGAAGGGTTTTTTTTTTTAAGATTTTGTTTATTCTTATAGAGAGGGAAAGGGATGGAGAAAGACAGGGAGAGAAACATTGATGTGAGAGAGACACAGCAATCAGTTTCCTCTCGCACACGCCCTAACTAGGGACTGGGCCCATAACCCAAGCATGTGACCCAACCAGGAATCAAACTGGCAACTTTTTGCTTTGTGGAACAATGCCCAACCAACTGAGCTACAGAAGCTTCTGGCCAGAGAAACAGAAGACAGATGTTAAAAAGTTAATTAAAAAGTAAGGTTTAAAAATCACTAATGCAAATTATAATGTTTATTTGCTTGGTATCTCTGAGTTCCCATTACATCAGCTGATGTCCTAGAGGCTATTTTACAAGAAAGTTTCAACTTAACTTTAAAATTTAACTATGTTTTATATGAAAATATTTTATTTACGTTTAAAGTAATGATTTCTGTTTTTTATGCTTTCTAAGTTGTGATATTAGTTTAGGGGATAGTTCGTTATATCCTGTCAACATGGATTGTTTTAGTATTCTTTTTCCTATTTTCTCAACAAAATTTAGTAAGTATCCATTTTCCCCAATGAATAAGTTACTCTTTAAGGTGAATTAGTGTTTTTAGGATTCATATAATTTGATTTACACTGTAATACACTGACAAGTATGTTATGTCCCTATTTTTAGAAGCCAAACATTGACAGATCGCAGAAGTAACTCATGTCTTAAGCACCTGGATTAGATTCATTGGTTGAGATGTAACTTAACCATTCATACTGGTTAGTGACAGAGATTTTATGCTTGTTCACTTTGATGTTAAACGGAATAGGATGTATTAGGATGTTGACTTCCAATACCTAGATGATCATTATTTAGGTCAAGCAAATATTTTCCCATATCTTGTTTAGTTTTTGCTGCAAACTCCTGCCTCTAGGGCTTTCTCAAGGCAGGGCCTTATTCTGAATCTTGAAAATGAACCACATGTTAGAGTCATTTCAAACTCTTGACTCAGCAAGTAGGTCTGTTTCTGTAAGACGACTCTGCCGCCTCCGTGTGTGCCAAACCCCAGTTAGGCTGCAGCCAAAGCAGCTTAAACTCGAAATGATGCTGGGTTAGGTTTCTGTTTGTTTTTGACTTCTATAAAACTTCAAATGGTAATTTTTCTTTTTAGGCATACTGGAAGAATAGTTCATTAGTAAATTCTGTATGTGCATTCAGATAAGCCACTTTGTTAATTAGAAGGTAGAGAAGGGGAGGTGGAGAACTTATGAGGGCTAGAGGTTTAATGCCCAGAAATTCATAATCTTGTTCTGATATGATTTATAGGCATTTTAGCTCATGTCTAGTTCCTTCTGTATGAAATGGGGATAATTTTGACTGCTCACAGATTTAAGGAATTATTATTATTTTTTTTTAATTTTATTGTTGTTGTATTACATCCATCCCCTTTTTGCTCCCCTCTGTCCCCCTCCCCACCCACCCATTCCCCCGGAATTATTATTTTTAAGTATTTATAAATACAAATTACTGTATAACTTTCACAAACATAATCATTACACTCGTTAGAGTAACACAGCCCAAATTAACCTGCCTTTTTTTGGAAAGGATACAGGCCTAAGAAAGGATGTTAGGTTAACATCAACATAATATTTAAAATATCTAACTTTAAATTGTATCTGATGCTTTTGAAGACAGGACCCATATGTATCTCCTTTTCTGTTTCCCCATTGTAATAAGCCTAGTTCTAGGCACACAGTAGGTGCCTTATTAACTTTCTTGATTGCCTCTTAACATCCATCCAGGTTTAGATTTTATAGGTGTTGCCAATTATTAGAGCAGATGTGGCAGAGCCTTTCTGTGATTGCATTAGAAGGAATACAGTTCATAACTTACACCTCTTTCAGTAGATAAGGGCACATTCCTTCTCTTTTCTTGCCCGCATGCCCCACCTCGTCAACAGAACAATGTGAAGGTGGGCTGTGGCAGCTTTACTTAGGAGTTAAATGTTTCTACAATAATTCATAACTCTTAAAAGAGTCTCCCAGACTTATGAGATAACTTGACTGTTTAATGGAAGAGTTTGAATAGATCAAGAATTTGTTCCTATAGGTCTATGAAGGATTCTTTCTGTAACCAAAAGGAATTTATAATCACAGCCTTATGTTTTTATTTAAATATCTTTAATTTCCCCCTTTCAGCTCTCCTCACAGTATCAACCAAAATTATGAAGATGTACCTAACCTAGTAAATTTCCAGTTGCATTAAAACTTTTTTTTCACCTAACATTGTAAACACTTATTTAACTTACCCTTTCATGTGAGTCTCATGTCTGGTCCTTAAACACCCTTTTTATCCTTTGGAACAGAACAACCACATGCTACAGTTGGCAAAATTGTTGTGGGCACAATGGAACTGTTTTTTCAAACAAAATTGTGAATTCATGGAATAGTATTTTACAATTCACCCTTGAATCTTTTTTTAAACTTAGAGTTTATTTTTTAAGTTAATTTATAGCTAGCTATAGCATTTTAGAAAAGAATCAGCTCTGAATTACCAGGCCCCATATTTCTTGGCTCCCTATTCTATGTGTGTTACATACCATGGAATGTCCCCAACTCCAGGTGACCCCGTGAATGAGTGATGTCCACAGTGTCTGGTCTTCAGTAGCTGCCTCTGTCAGCTCCTATGGACTTATGCCTGTTGCTTTTTTTACAGAGTCAGTCCATCTCATGTTTAGTCTTCCTCTTTTCCTGCTGCCTTGTGTTTTCCAGCATTACTGTCTTTTCCAAACAACCCTGCCTTCTCACAGTGTTCCTGAAATAGGACAGTTTGAGTCTTGGCATTTTTGCCTCAAAAATGTTCCAGGCTTAATTTGTTCCTGTTCATCTTTCCTGTGGTCTTAGGTATCTGTAAAGTAACCTCCAACACCATGTTTCAGATGAATCTTGTTTTCTTATCAGCCTTCTTCCCTGTCCAACTTTGGCATCCATCGTAGTAATTGGGATATAAGGGTTAGACAATCTCTAATTACAATATCTTTGTTCTTGCTGGTTGTTCCTAATTCTTCTTTGCTGCCCTTCCTAGTCTCTGCCTTCTGTTGATTTTTCAGCTGCAATCTTCATTTGAATTGATAACTGATTGCATGAATTCATATTTTTTCAGGGGTCTGATATATAGTTTATTGTAAAGGAATTAAATATATAGAGGCCTTGTTTATTGTAGACACTATTACAGATGCCCCCCATTCCCCACCTTAGCCCATCTCTACCCAGCTCCCACCCCCAGCCTTCGCCACTTGCTTGTCTGTGTCCATGAGCTATGCACATATGAGGTCTATCCAGAAAAAATCCAGCCATTGTTAATATAATGAGAATGGTTTGCATGATACCGATGTAATCTGGCAGCCAAGGAGAGTGGACTAGGTGCACTTATGTGAACAGTGATGACTTAACTATAGTAGTCATTGGGGGCAGTAGGTACCATTGAGGGAGCATGTATACTGTGTGGCTGTTGGATTCAAAATAATTGACCAAGCAGAGCAGTGAATCTGCATCAAATACTGCATTAAGCTTGAACATTTCTCTGCAAAACTTATTTGGATGACTCATAAGGCTGCAGCTATGGGCCACTGATGACTGGCAGTTTCATCATGACATTGTGTGCATTCATGTATCACATCTTGTGCAGAGATTTTGGTGAAATATCAAATCACCCAGGTGACTTAGCCTCTCCACTGCCCAGATTTGGTGCCCTGTGACTTCTGGCTTTTTCCAAAACTAAAATCATCTTTGAAGTAAAGAGATTTCAGACCATTGATGAGATTCAGGAAAATGCAATGGGGCAGCTGATGGCAATTGAGAGAACTGTGTGAGGTCCCAAGGTGCCGACTTTAAAGGGGACCAAGGCATCACTGTCCTATGTACAGTGTTTCTTGTATCTTCTATAAAGGTGTCTTTTTCATATAACCTGGCTGAACACTTTCTGGACAGGCCTCGACTATTATTTGGCTAATCTCTTCTAGTCCCCCCTACCACTCTCCCCTTGAGATCTGTTAGTATAGTGTAGACTATACATCTTATATGCTTTTTAAATAGAGAAGGTAAAAAATAATAACCTATTATTACAAGTAAGAGGCTTTAGTCCATCTGGGTGTTACAGGAGTTTGCCCTCCAAATGTTTAAGAGGGAAATCAAATAAGAGGGGAGAATATTTTACAAGAGGTAAAATGATATTTTCTTAACAAAGTGACAATCAAGAAATAATTGTTTATATATTTAACTTTGCCAAAGTTAAAAAACAAAACAAAACCTTAATTCCTTGTCCTAAACCCACTGCTCTCCCACCCATGATTTAAAAAGGGCTCAGCCCTGGCTGGTGGCACAGTGGATAAGGTGCCGGCCTGGAAACCCAAAGGTCGCTGGTTCGATTCCCAGCCAGGGCACATAACCAAGTTACAAGCCAGGTCTTTAGCCAGGCCTGTAGCTGGAGGCAGGTGAAAGGCAACCATACATGATGTGTCACTCCCTCTCTGCCTCTCTCCCTACCCATCTCTCTAAAAATAATAAATAAATTTTTTAAAAAATGAAATAAAAAAATAAAAAGGGCTCAGCATAGTTCCAGTGTGCCAGGCCCCGGTCACCTTATTTTTAGCCTAGGGCTTCTGTGCCTGCACATGGCAAGGGGACTGGTGGCACTTGTGTCCTAAGATGCAGCGTGTGTGTGTGCGTGCGTGTGTGTGTGTGTGTGTGTGTGTGTGTGTGTATGGAGAACTGTGTCCAGGCGTATTGCCTGTTTTCTAGCAGATCCACAAACGCCATCTATGGGCTGAAATCCAAGTCAAACCGATTCAGTATGAAGTGGGATTTTTTTAAGTTCCTAGAATTATTTCAGTTCCCCAAATTGTATATCAAATGCTGGGGATATGCTGCCTTGATTGTTTCACTCTGGAAGGTTTAAGTAAGTACCAATTTATAGATTAAACTAAATTTTAAATCTATCTGTTCAAATTCTGAGAAATCAGCTATCTGTTCATATTCTGCTTGAAGATGAACAAATCACTTGGTAAAATCATGAATATCTATTATTTCTTCTCATTTACTAATAACTTTTCCAAGGTTATACTCTGTTATTGCAAGTGTTTATAATTTTTTCTGTGACACCTTCCGATTGTCTGACTTTAAATAAAAATGATTCTAATAATACCTGGCAGTGCATTGCTTTGTGTTAATATATAGTCATCATTTAAAGACAGAATATAGGGCAGCCATGTACTCATATAAGAGCTGGTAAATGGGGCCCACTTCTAGCCTTCCTGAAAGAAGAGGGTAGCAGTGAGTTTATCCTTCTGTGTATCCTTAGTCTGCATAGGTGGTGCTGCACTTACCACACAGATTAATAGCATTTAAGGCCCTACTTCCTGATACTGCCTTTGTTCTGGGAAGCATCTCTCTTATTAGGGTAAATTAATGTTCTATTAGAGAATCTGAATCTGAGAGGTTGCTAGCAAATGTGCTTCTTAGAGCAGAGCAGGAACTCCAGGATCAAGAATCTTATGGCAGGAAAGGCTCTCAGAAAGCTTGACCATCGTTCCCCTCAGGATCAGGAGCAACAATGAGGTGATTCTCATGCTTTCCCATTAAAAAAACAGTTTCTGGCTTACCTTCTTGTGTGTTCAGTCTTGAATGAGAAAGCCCAGTTGACAACTGGATTTCATTGATTTTTTAAAAATTATATTTCATTGATTGTGCTATTACAGTTGTCCCAATATCCCCCCCCCCACTTTGCTCCCTTCCACTCAGTACCCCCATTCCCTCCAGCAATCCCCTCCCTTAGTTCAGGTCGGTGGGTCATGTGTACAAGTTTGGCTACTTCCATTCCTGTCCTGTACCTTACATCCCCATGGCTGTAACTACCTATTTGTACTTAACCCCCTTGTGTGTTCACCCATGCACCCATACCCCCCTCCCATCTGACAACCATCAAATGGTCTCTGTATCCCATAATTCTGTCTCTGTTCTTATTTGCTTAGTTTTTTAGATTGAATTGCTGATATACATGTATTTATTAGCATTTTATTATTCATTGTTTTGATCTTTTTCTTAAATAAATATCTTTAACATTTCATAAAATAATGGTTTGGTGATGATGAACTCCTTTAGCTTTTTCTTGTCTGGGAAGCTCTTTATCTGCCCTTTGATTTTAAATGATAGCTTTGCTGGGTAGAGCAATCTTAGCTAGCTGTAGGTCTCTGCTTTTCATGACTTTGAATATTTCTTGCCAATCCTTTCTAGTCTGCAAAGTTTTTTTAGAGAAATCAGCTAACAGTAGATAACTCCCCTGTAGGTAACTAACTGCCTTCTTCTTGCTGATTTTAAGATTCTCTCTTTATCTTTAACTTTTGAAGTATCTTGGAGTGGACCTCTTTGTTACCATCTTGTTAGGAACTGTCTGCGCTTCCTGGACTTTTCTGTCCATTTCCTTTACCAAATTAGGGAAATCTTCATTATTGTTTCAAAAAAGTTTTCAATTTCTTGCTCTTCCTTTTCTCTTTCTGGCACCCCTGTGAGGTGAATATTGGACCACTTGAAGTTATCCCCAAGGCTGCTTACATAAGCCTCGATTTTGGGGATTCTTTCTTTCTTTTCTGTTTGTTTTTTTTTTTTGGGGGGGGGGATGCTGTTAATGTTTTGATTGATTGTTTTTTGCTTTCTTACATTCCAAATAGATTTGATTCTCCACTTTATCCACTCAACTGTTATTTCCCTATAAATTGCTTTTATTTCAATGTATCCTTCATTTCTGACTGGATCTTTTTTATGCTGTTGAAGTCCTCACTAAGTTCCCTGAGCATCCTTATAACCAGTGTTTTGAACTCTACATCTGATAGATTGCTTATCTACATTTTGTTTAGCGCTTTTTTCTGGAGTTTTGATCTGTTCTTTTATTGGGCCATGTTTTTTATCTGCTCATTTTGGCAGCCTCTCTGTGTTTGTTTCTATGTATTAGGTTGAGCTGCCATGACTCCCTGTCTTGGCAGTGTGGCCTAATGTAGTAGGTGTCCTAGGGGGTCCAGTGGCACAGCCTCCCCTATCACCCAAGCTGACTATTTGAGGTGCTCCCTTCATGTGGGCTGAGTACACCCTTCTTTTGTAGTTGAGACTTGATTGTTATTTGCAGATCAATGGGGAGGAATTTAGCCAGGCCAGCCAGCTGCAAGGACTGGCTGTGACAACTGACCACCAACCTCCGCCCTCCATGGAGGATCACCTGTGCTCCCATGTGGTCTGTAGTTGTCTACTGAATGCATAGGCTCTGGGGTTTCCCAGTTGACGCAGGCCAAGTTCAGCCCCCTGTGTTCTGCCCTGTGCCACCCTGCCTGAGCTATAAAGCAATCTGAGATAGTTGTTACCTGTGTAGGGCTTGGAGATTCCCAAGTGAAGCCAAGCTGTTGGGCCTGCAGCTACTTAGCAAGAGGTATAGGGGTCAGGGACTTAGGAACTTGTGAAGCAGGAGCCAAGACCAACCATTCATGTGGAAAAGCAGCTTGGGTGGGGCCATAGGGTAAGTTGGGTGGGACAGAGTACCTGGGGATCTCCAGGGTGGGGCAAACAGTGTTAGCCAGGCCAATGGAGTCTCAGATATGGCACCAACCTGCTGGCTCTGTGACTCTATAGGGAGAGGGTTCAGAAAAGGGCCAGCGGTCTCTGCCATCTTTATGTCCCTTGCCTCTTGCCTTGATGCCACTTCAGATTTTTCCTTTATGCCATTAGTGCCTTTCAAGTTGCTAGCCTGGTGCTAGAGCTCTAGGGATTATGTGTGAGTTCTTTAAGGGGAACTGCTTGAGAATTCTAGAAGTTTCTTCCACCAACTCAGTCCCCAGAGGTTTTTGCAGCCAGAGTTGTAGGGACTTATTTATCTTCCTGGCACTGGAACCCTGGGCTTGGGAGCCTGGTGTGGGGCTGGAACTCCTCACTCCTGAGATATCCCTCCTGAATTTTTATCCACCACACATGGATATGGGACCAGCCTGTCTCCGGGTCTTCACCCCTCCTACTAGTCTGGATGGATGTGGTTTATTTAATTCCATAGTTGTCAGACTTCCATTCAACTTGATTTCTGAGTAATGGTTATTTAACATTTTAGTTGTAATTTTGATGTTGTTGTGCAAGGAGGTGAGCCATGTTTACCTATGCCACCATCTTGACTGGAAGTCAATGGATTTAATTGTTATGCAGCTCTGATTGTAGATACTTCTTTCCTGGGAGTTAGCAATCTCCCCTGCATGATGGAGCAATGGGCCAGTCATAATGTCACTGAGCATCACTTCCTCATCGACAAAACAAGAACTCATCACTTACATCACAAAAGGTGTTTAAGCACTTAGCATGTGCTATTGGGTGTTGATTTATAGAGATGAACAAGCTTTTTCAATGACTTACTGCAAGGTGAGTGAAGTCACACTGCTTTGTGCTGAATATCAAATGATCAAGTACCCAGGACACAGAAACTATTAGGAACAAAAGAAAAGTATGGTGGACATAGTGTTTCTTCTTCATTCAAATGTAACCGTGCCCCTTTGTAATGCCCTCACACTGGAGGTGGTTCTGCCCCTGATGTCATCCTCTGCGATGACACGTCTTCTGCACAGTGTTTGCAGCAATTATGGTAAAACCTCCATGTACCTAAACTGATGCAAGTGTGCTGGGGATTCATATGCGTCATCTTACAACCCAACAGCGAGTATGCCCAGGGCACACGTTATGCTCAGGGAGGCAGGCCCTTTTCAATACGGAGCAGAGCAAGCAGCATAAAGAGGGTTGCTTGTCTAAGGCCACATGGCTGGCAGTGCCAGCATTTACACACACCTGCTTGGGCTGAAACAAACTGCTTTATAGCACTCAGATGAGGAAGTTTGGTGCCAGTTCTTAAGACCTCATTACGTTGTCCATAAGTACCTTTGGTAGGTGTTTATATTATATTTATTGTTATTGAGGTCAAACTTGGTTTCATTTTGCTTATCCAACAACAACTTCCCAAGGAATAGTTTTCTCAGGTTTCACAAAAGGAGAGCTGGGAATGAATGGCCATGTTTAGTGGTCTTCTGGGGCTTTAGAATCTCACTCTGTGGTTTGTTGTTGAACGTGATATGTAGATACCTGGCCAGCTCACTACTTGGGACTGGGATACACCACCTTTCCTTAGGAGGCTGATGAGGATTTTTTTTGGGTGATTGCACAGGTTCATGTGGGCTTTCCAAAGACTGTTACAACAAACTTGTTGTCCACTCAAGACATGATATTTCCAGGCAGGAAAACAAAAAAGCTTTAATTTTATCTGGAGAAGGATTAGAATCATGGTTTGTCTTATTTTGTTTTGTTCTAACTCTTAAAATGGACTTAAGACAAGATGATCTAAATTCCCCTCTTTGTCTGGTAATCAAGGTCGGAAAAGACAAAGAACTCAGTTCACCTAAGGGGTTACAACTTTACTTTAAGCTTAAGTAGGGCACCAGCCAGGATGAAATAAATTTAACCCAGCAGTAGATATCATTAAATATGATATTCTACACAGGCTACTTTTTTTCACTACTATTAATAAAATGTTCAATAGATATTTATTGCCTGAATAAATTAGTTGCAACTTAGAAAAGCTTTGGAAAGGCTCACACATTTGCAATTATCGTTTGCTGACATTGAGGACACTGAAACACATAATGAGTAAGAAAAATTGCTGACTGTTCTTTTCCTGGGCTCTTCAGAACAGTAAGCTGCTGAAGTTAGAATTGGAGCAGTGAAATAGGGGCATCACTGTCATTTTGACATCACCCAAGACTGAAAAGACCCAAGTGTGCCTATAAAGCAAAGCAAAATTCCAATACATGATGTATCAGCCACACGTAAGAGCAAACGTTTCCACTGATCTTACAGGCATGCAACACCTCAGGTCTCTCGAGCATCCCTCAGCGTCCTTCATTATCCTTAGAAGCATTTTTCCCGAACATGAGTGAAGCCTCTCTGTGTCCCTGAGATTTATCTCCATTTCCGAAGTAGCATCAGGAATAGTCATTAAAAGTTGTGTTATATTTTAAAGATTATTAATGAACTTGCTCTTTTGTCTTTCTGAGTTTGCAAAATAATGTCTCACTGGGTTGCAACATCCAACTGGGACAGTAGAGAGGACAGAAAGACAGAGTTTGTTACAAGGGACGCAAAGAGAGTGAAGGTAATATTCAACTTTGATGCTCAAAAAAATGGATATTTGCAGCAGTACCATAACCTATTTTGAAATGGTTGTCTAAATGTATTCTCCCTTCAATTTATCAATGACCAGAGTTTTACTTATGGAAGGCCAAACAGAAGGGGGCTGGGGTGAAGGATGTAATGAAGGAAAGAATCCTTTTTCTCTCATCCCTGAGAATCCTGGAAAAAAGGAAGAGCATGGCTTGATCAGATGTGTGTCCAGATTGTTTTCTTGGGGGCAGTGGGTAATGAGAACGAAGGGGCTAGTGCAGAGTATATTTCCTCTTTTACATGAGTATGTTTTCTCAGAGTGTCCTGGTTCTCCTGGGTACTCTCAGTTCCTCTCTAGCATGGGTGCCTTCTGACAGAATGAGGTGACACCCAACAGAAGCCAGGGAAAGCCCACCCCCGACAGTCTTGAGCCATTAAGAATTGAGGAGAAACAAAGTTGGTGAGGGAGATTTGTTGATGCTCCCTGGAAGCACTTCCCAGACCAAAAAACAGGAGGTGGGGATCACAGTGACCCCAGGTTAGACACAGTATATCAGGCCAGCAGGTGTTGTGGCCAATAATTGGAATAATGGATATCAACCAGTGGTCACCCTAGGACCAGCACAAAGCTATAGGGTTCCCTACCCCTAGCCAATGCCATAAAGGTATACAAACCACTCCTTTCCATATCTCAGGTGTATGAGCTAAACTTTGCAGCTGCATAGACTCTTGCTGAAGAGCAGCCAGCTCTCCATCAAGTGTCTGGGATGTGTGATGTTCAGAGCTCATTTTGGCAGCTACTATCTCATTGGAATACTGGCTCAGAGAGAGCCCTTCAGATGTCCCAAAGGGTTTGCAATTCTCACACAGAGCCCAGGGTTTATTGAGAAGATGTCTCGTTAGACATTCCAGGAGGTGGCGTTGGCCATCCACTTCCAGGAAGGCAGACACTGAAAATTTGGCAAGGTGTGGCTCAAAAGTCGTTGATACATAGAAAGGAAGAGAGTGACATGAACAAAGCTAAGTAAACACAGTTGTAAGATAGGTTAGATAGAAAATTCATTGTAACGAACACCCCACCGTGTCACCTGTGTCTGCACAGGCTGGTTCCCATGGGTGACCAGAGTCACAGGGCCAGTGCCCACATCAACAGGGAGTTCGACTTGAAGAATGTTTCTCAACTTTCATAATGCTTTTGAACCAGAGCCACGAGGGGCGGGGTGGGTTTTGTGCCTGTTTTCCGCAGGCCCAGCTCATCGTAGTCCAGGTTTGAGGTTTCCCGGAGTCTGTGGTGCATCAGTTCCCTTCTCCACTGCATGCATAAGGCAGCAACTTCCAGCTCCTCTGGGTCTGAGGACAGTTGTCTCAAACCCTGGAAGAGAGAAAGGAGAAAGATAGTTAAGTCCTGGGTGACACTACGCACACTGTCCCAGTGTCTGCTGATGGGAACTCCCAGGGGATTCTTCTGAGAGAGGTTGGGGCTTCTTAAAGAAGCACAACAGCACAAAGGACCTTCTGTTCGTGGCAATAGAATGTTCTGAGAATGTAGTTAATTTTTAAACTCTCTCTTTACCCCAGATTTTGCCTCCTCCTGGATTGTGCTGTATTCGTTTTGCTTTAGGCAAGTTCTCCATGGGCCTGGCCAGCAGCTTGAGCAGAGCCAGGCCACAGGTGTACACTCTGCTTCACTGTCAGGCTTGCCTGGGGGCGGATGGCCCGGAGACTGGGACAGGGGAACTGGTCCAGCCTCAGCTGGTGCTGCAGGGTCAGCAGGGGCTGTGGGCTGTGGCCGCACTGGAGGGAGGGGCACTGTTCTGTAGTGGCCAGGTCTGAGCTTTTTTGTCACTTTTTTTCCTATTCAAGAAACTCTGGAATGTGCTACAATATGCACATTTTTCAAATGCTTTTCACTAGATGTGTCTTGAAATGAAAATTCTCCCTTTAAGTACTTAGCACCTCCATACATGTGCCCATTAGGCCGGGTCTGTGATTTCACAGATTTTACATCCTAATAAAAGAGCCAGACAAATACATAAATGCAAGAAAAAAAAACATAACTATGAATTATGATGAGTGCTACAAGGTACTAATTACAATTGTACAAGGCATTAAAACAGAGAGAACCAGATGTGATCTAGTTTAGATCCAGACAGGGAGGTCATCCTTCTAATGAGGTGAAATTTAAGTTTGGGCCTAAAGGATAGAAGGGACCAAAGGGTAAGGGTAAGTCTCACAGGTAGAATGAATGATATCTGTGTAAACATGTGTCAAGGCCCTGGACAGGTGTTCTTTTAGGCATTCAAATAGTTCTATTTCCAGCTTCTACTTAAGTTGTAGGAAGCTGGAAGGAGTGTTACTCTTCCCTTAACAACATGAAAGTCAAATGATTCATCAAATCATAGCTTTTCTTGAATGCATCAGAGAGAGCTGAGGTTGAAGGGCATTTAACTAGCCTGAAATCTAAGAAAACTAGCCACTTCCAAATAGAAACAGGGACACAGCACCAGTTTCTTTAGGACAGAACAGAGGAAAAACGTGCACTACCAGAGAATCTGATAAGAAAACTTAAGCTAAAATTCTTAACAAATTGCTAATGGCCAAGTGTACACTAGTGTGAGTATACAGGACCCATGAGAGCCACAACCCAAGAACAATGTACACCTGTTCTCAGGCTTCCTCTCTTACCTCCCCTGAGATCATGAGAATGGTCTGGAACAGGACAGGGAATTGGAGTGGCTGCCTTGTAGTGGGGAGGGGAGCAGCCTCTGTAGTGTGACAGAGGCACAAAGCCCTGACATTGTCTTCTTAAGGAACAAAAGCCCAAAGTCATTGAGGGAATGACAGCCAATCCTGTCATTCCTAGGGCCTAGGTGAAGACTATTGCAAGTGGAGGAAGGGACAGAATGCAGGCCTGTACCCCTGGGGAAGGAGTAGAAAACCATCCTGAATTCATACCAGGCAAAGTCTGTTGCTGTGGGGGAGGAACAGGATCACTGAAAAGGCCCCAACCCCTAGACCTAGGACACTGGGCCTGCCTACAGTTGAGGCTGAATAAGGACAACAATGAAGGCCACCACCTCCTCTCCAGACATTGAGTCACAAGTAATAAGCTATGGGGGAGGCAAAAAACTGGAGAAGAACAGCTCCAAGTTGCACCTGACAAGGCAAGCCTCAAGCTGGGAGTGGAGCCGGAATATTTATAAAAACCCAAACCTGAATGACACAAACATAATACTAGAAAATTTGGAACTGATGGTGCATCAAGGGTGACTATAACAATAACAGCCACACTCAGCGCAAATCCACCAGGATTCTGAGTCCCCACACAGAAGGCCTGGAAGAAAAAGGTACCCATTTGCAAGCATATACAGTATTCTAGTCAGTCTACCTATAAAGTCAAGTTTTCAATGGAAAATTATGAGACATATAAAAAAGAAAAAGATAATAATTCACTGTCAAGAGATAAGAAATTAAATAACCCAGACTCAGATATGAGCTATTTGTTGAAACTAGCAGATAGGAAGTTAAAAATGACTATGGGCCCTGGCTGGTAGCACAGTGGATAGGGCGCTGGCCTGCGAACCCAGGTTCGATTCCCCAGCCAGGACACATAACCAGGTTGCAAACCAGGTCTCCAGTCAGGTCTGTGGCTGGAGGCAGGTGAAACGCAACTGTACATTGATGTCTCTCACCCTTTCTGCCTCTCTCCCTTCCCCTCTTTCTAAAAATAATGAAATAAAATCTTTAAAAAAATGACTATGGTTAATACACTTAATGACTTTAATGGAAAAAGACAAAATGCATGAACAGATGGAGAATTTTTATCAGAGAGACAAAACCTATTAGAAATAATTGAATGAAAATGCTAAAAATAAGAAAAAACCTGGTAAAAGATGGGGGATGCTTTGGCAGGCTCATCAGCAGCTGAAGAAAGAATCAAGCTGACGGTAGGTCAGTAGAAATCAGCCAAACTGAAACACACAGGAGACCAGGGGGCAGGTTTGGGGACGGAATCAGGTTGAATTTAACAACTAAGAGGAAGGTAGAGTTTCCCCATGAATGTATGAGGTTTATTACATTCCTGTCAGGTGTGGCTAGAGTCAGTGCCACTCTTGTGAGCTCTACACCCAATGCCTGCTGTTGGGTCAGCACTTACCCTAAGACTGGCAGCCTCCGCGGCCCTCATGGTCTTGGAGACGGCATGGAGGAGCTGCTGCGCATTTCCCAGCAGGAGCTCCTCAGAGGACTTGCTTCTTGCCAGGGAGGCCTTCACACTGGGGTTACAGGAGGAAAGAAGCTATCATTACACTGGATAAGAGGTGCAATCATCTCAAATAACCAAATACTGGAACATTTGCAATATTCAGAGAAACACCGTTCTAATGGTGTAATTTGACATTTTTAAATAAAAGTGCACATTTGGATACTAAAAATGTAAGACTCATGTAGTGTCTATAAATGAACAAGAATTGTTAAAGAAAATAACTGAAGAGCAGTACAGAACAAATACCAACATCCATAATATAATGAAAGGGAACAAGACATATTGTGTAAAATTGCATTCAGGTCTTAAAAGTTCTAATCAAAGATCAGGCTGGTACTTCCTGATTGAATTACACACTTCAGAGATTTTGTTTAAAAGATTTTATTTATTATTATTTTTAGAAAAGGGGAAGAGAGAGAGGCAGAGAGGGAGACAGACATCAATGTATGGTTGCCTTTCACCTGCCTCCAGCTACAGACCTGGCTGGAGACCTGGCTTGCAACCTGGTTATGTGCCCTGGTTGGGGATCAAACCAGCGACCTTTGGGTTCGCAGGCCAGTGCCTTATCCATTGTGCCACCAGCCAGGGCTCAGAGATATTTTTTAAAACTCAATATAATGTAATTCAGTGAGACAAGTTATTTTTGTCGTTGAAAATGAAGACTCTGTGAAACCTAAGAAATGAACTTTGGTCAAGTCTCAGGGCTGTCAGACACTTTAGAGAATTGAGAGTTTGATAAATACACCTGTATGAAGCACATCCTTTTATCTTCTCTATTCTGATGTTGTAACACCTCAGGGCCTTGCTGGCCTTGGAAAGTCTGCCCCTCCCAAGGGTGGCCAACTTCTGGTGGTAGTGCAAGATTCACCAGCAAGTGCACCTTTCATATGCAAACTAACCAACCCAAACCCCACACCCCACCACCTCCCAGTTGAGCCCTTCCACTCTGAGCCACTGTTCCCTGCCTTGATCTCTCTAGGGCAGGTACCAGACAACTAAGGACAGACATCGTACTGCAGAACCCACTGAAATCATTCGAATTTGCCAATCCTTGAACCCATTAAGCCTGCTCACCCTCCCTTGCCTATTCCTTCTCACCAAAACCACAATAAACCTCTTGCCTGTTTCCCCTCCCTCCTGCTTTTGACCCACCCAACGGCATCCTGTTTCTCAGAATCTGTGAGGGGTCTTTTCCCTTTAAGATAGTGATTTCCATGTTTGTGTGTTTACCATACATGTTTTAACAAATGCTGTGGACCCTTGCAACAATACCTGTATTTGAAATGCTAAAATTAATTGCAGTTCCTATAGTTTAAGTAGAGGAATTTGAGTACCTAATCTTGAGATGATCATGTGCCTGAAATATTTCCTAGATGAGTGATTTTCAACTTTTTTCACCTCATGGCACACAAAACTACTAAAATTCTGTAACACATCAAAAAATACTTATTTTTTTGCCTGATTTTAAAAATATGTATACTTTTGATTCATTCACATGAGATAGCTACTGTTATGTTGGCAGTGGCATTTTTTTAAATTTGGCAATCTAAGGGAAAAGTGGACTAAATGTTTTCAGAGTTCTTGCAGACAGCAGTTGAAAATCTCTGTCCTAGGTAATAGTAACCAGGTTGTATTCTGGGTTTAAAAACAATTTATGTACCCTGATGTTGGTGATGTTATTTTTATGCTGCACAGTAATTAATAACAGTTTTGACTCTCCTTAATATCAGAAATATTCCATAATGTCAGCAATTTGTTACTGATAAAATATACACTGCTGGTAATAAAGCACTCAGGTTGGCATGAGACCAGTCCTTACTTATTATGATGTTCTTTATTACCAACATGAAAGCTGCAATAAGAAGACAGTTAACATAACTGCTCCACTCCAGAGTCTGGGCACATTAAATGAATTCACCTTAACATAAGCTATGTGCTGCCATGGTTTTGGGGGGCAGGTGACACTGAAAATGCTCCCACTTTTCAATTAATGTATTTTTAGAGGTAACTGGCTTTTTTTTTTTTTTTTTTAATTAAATACAATTAGTATAAAAACAAATAGAAAACTAATGGTCAAAATTTTTAATTGATTATAAAGACTTCTGGCCAAGTTGGAGGCATAGGTAAAAATACTCCACCTCCATGCACGGATACAGCAAACATTACAACTAGACTATAAAACAAATTTCACCCAGATGCATCAAAAAATTGAGCTGTATGGAAGTCTGACAACCAAGGATTTAAAGAAGCTGCACTCATCCAGATGGGTAGGAGGGGTGGAGACTCAGAGGTGTGGAGAGGAATGGCAAGGCAGTGGAATGGGCGGTCTTACATTCATATGTGGTGAATAAAAATTGGGAGGGATACCTTGGGAGCAAGTGATCCCAGCCCCAGACCAGACTACGAGCCCAGGATTCCAGTGACAGGAAGATAAGTCACCATAGCTTTTGGCTGCAAAAACCAGTGGGGTTAAGGGAGTGGAACAAACTGCATGATTCTCAAGAGACTTCTCTTAAAGGGCCCATAACAGACTTAGGACTTATATGGACACATCTCCTCTGGGATTCAGCACCCGGGCAACAGCTGGAAGGGCAAAGGTGTCATAAGGGGAGAAAATGAAGTGACTGGCTAGGGGGTGAGTGCAAGGGAGACAGCTTCCTCTCAGGCAGTCTCCAGAGGCCAGGCAACAGCATCGTTCTCTCTCAGAGCTCTTTCCCATACACAGAGCCACAAAGAAGTAAAATGGGTTGCCCCACCCTGGTGATTACCTAAGGCTCTGCCCCATGCAATTTATAGGTACCGTTTCTATAATAAGCTACCCTACTAAGACAGGGAGTCAAAGCAGCTCTACCTAATACACAGAAACAAGCACAGGGAAGCTACCAAGTTGAGGAAACAAAGAAATATGGCCCAAATGAAAGGAAAGAACAAAACTCCAGGAAATTAATTAAATGAAATAGAGATAAGCAATCTATCAGATGCAGAGTTCAAAACATTGGTGATAAGGATGCCCATAGAACTCATTAGATATTGCAACAAAGTAAAAAAGACCCAGGTATAAATGATGGTTGCATTAAGTGAAATAAAGAAAAATCCATAGGGAACCAACAACGGAGGGGATGAAGCAGAGATTCAAATCAATGATTTGGAACATAAGGAAGAAAAAAGCATTTAATCAGAACAGCAAGACGAAAAAAGAATTAAAACAAAAAACAAGAATAGAATAAGGAGTCCCTAGGACATCTCCAAATGTACCAACATCTAAATAATAGGGGTGCCAGAAGGAGAAGAGGAAGAGCAAGAAATTAAAAATGTATTTGAAAAATGAATGAAAGAAAACTCCCCTAATTTGGCAAAGGAAATAGACATACAAGTCCAGGAAGTACAGAGTGTCCCAAACAAGTTGGACCCAAAGAGGACCACACCAAGTCACATCATCATCAAAATGCCAAAGATAAAGAGAGAATCTAAAAAGCAGCAAGAGAAAAGCAGAGAGTTCCTTACAAAGGAGTTCCCATAGACTATCAGCTGATTTCTCAAAAGATTATTTTACAGGCTAGGAAGGACTGGTAAGAAGTATTTAAAGTGATGAAAAGCAAGGACCTATAACCTAGATTACTCTATCTAGCAAAGCTATCATTTAGAATGGAAGGGCAGATAAAGTGCTTCCTAGACAAGGTATAGCTAAAGGAGTTCATCATTACCAAGTCCTTATATGAAATGTTAAAGGGCACTATGTAAGAAAAAGAAGATCAAAACTATGAACATTAAAATGGCAGCAAATGCATAATTATCAACAACTGAATCTAAAAATAAACTAAGCAAACAAGCAAAACAGAAACAGAATCATAGATATGGAGGGTTATCAGCTGGGGAGAATGGAGAAAAAGGTACAGATATTAAGAAGCATAATTGATAGGTACAAAATACACAGGGGAATGTTAAGAATAGTGAAGGAAATGGAGAAGCCAAAGAACTTATATGCATGACCTATGGAAATGAACTAAGTGGGGTGGATTGCTGAGGGAATGAGGGTACCAGGTGGAAGGAAATTAAGGGGGAAAAGTTGGGACAACTGTAATAGCACAATCAATAAAATAGATTTAAAAAATTTTAATGCAATTATAAAGCAGAGATCAGTGACTTTTGTTTACAGATGTGTGAACACTGACATGATTATAAAAGGGTGGAAAATGTCAGTGCCAATGTATTTGATTTCTTAATATTCTTTATGGTTACTTTTATTCGTACCTACTCAGAAACAAGTTTTCCCTGTAAGTCTTTCTTTTTTCTTTTTTCTTTTCTTTTGTATATTTATTACCTGATATATCTGTGATAAAATGAGAAATTACAGTGACTTAAATGCATTTTTGGTCCTCTGTATTAAGTCTGTATATTTTCAACATTTGAGGTTCCCCAAATTAATGTAGGTTCTTGGAGGATAAAACATTAAAAGGGATATAAAAAAAGGAATTTTCTCCCCACCCTCAGCTTTTCCTCTAGGTCCTGAGATAGCAATCACAGCTGTTCCCCCACAGCCATTTCCACCACAGCATTTCTACCTGGAGATGATACGGAGCTGGTTACTCATGGTTTGAATCTGCTCCACGATACACAGGAGCTCCTGTGAACACCTCGGGTCTACGCAGTTTTTAGCAATAATGCGGATAAGTCTGGCAAAGTTTTGTCCAGAAGTTGCAACTTTCCTAGCAGAGGCGATGAGCTGCTCTTTGGTCTATATCAAAAGAAATGACAGAATGAGGAGTCGGTAAACAATGCCATTACAGTTTCCCCTAAGAATTCAGGGGCAAATTGTATAGCATCCAAAATGTGTCTGGTACAACTTCAGCCCCAGAATGAACACAGTTTAACTTGGTTCTGAACCTTCTCCAGAGGCATCAAGAGCAGCTACTCCTAGGTTAGTAAGAAGCTTATTGTCCTGAAAACCGGCAGAATGAGATTGATTATCTGGGCTCATCTATTTATGGGTGATGCTGAGGGCAAGGCAGCCAACCCCCTGGTCCTGATCTAGCCTTTTATTGAAGGAGCTGAGGCCTGCACTGGAATCAGGGTTGGTTTTCAGCAGGTCCACGGCAGAAATAAGGCCCCTAAAAATGGCCAGGCATAGGAAGTGTCTAGTTGAAGAGGGTCTTGGCTGGAGCAAATGTTTGAAGGAGGACAGTCGCTTGTAGAGCTTCCCAGAAGGGGACCAATAGTTAATGGGTGGTGGCAGAAGCCACCTAATAGTTAGTGAACTTGAAATTTTAATCTTTGTAGGCCATATTTTTCTCCATTTAAAAAGAGAGACTTGGAGCAGATTAGCAGTTTTCCATTTATATCTTTCCTTTTTTAAGCCATAGAATCCTTTATTCAAATAAAATATTAAATATAACAGTGGATATTGAGAGAAGGTGCACTGCTCTCACCTGCTTATCTAAGATGAACAGATAAGTGGCCTTTCAATAGCTCACAGGAAAGCGCACATCAGTTGGATGAGGAAAACCCAAGGAAGCCCACAAGTCCTCTGCTACAGCCCTCTGGCAAAGACAGGACGGACCCCTCCTCCCAAAACTTGCTTCAGATGTGCAGACAGATAATGCCACCAAAGGACCAAGGTGGTATGAAGAGGTTTATTGCTTACATAGTGAGGTTTTCTTGGGAAGAGCAGAGCAGGCTCCCAGCCAGGTGTGAACAGCCAAAAAGGAGAATGGCCTGTTTTTACTGGGGAAGGGTTTCCACAGGTCAGCCAGGGCTCTTGTGCGCTGAACTTCCTGACAACCAAGGAGGTAGTCCTGGGCCTTCTGACTGGCTTGCCCAGATGTGGGGCAGCAGGTTAAGAGGCAGGAGTAGTAGGTGGGGTTGGAAACAGCAAACACTTAAAAGGAAGTTGGAGTTGTTATTGCTCCTGCCCAGTTGAAGGGGCCCTTAAACACCATGCATAATGGACACTAACTCAATGGACAGAACTTAACTTTGCTGGTCCCTTTCTTTCTGTGATGCCTGGCTCTGGCTGGGAACCACTTCTGGGCTCCCTTGCATCATGAAGCCGTCACAGCTCCAACAAGTATATGTTGAACAAACAAATCATGATGTTGTGGAAAGTCTCCAGTGTGAAGAAGGGTTCAACTAAAGAGGTCAAGCTGGCATATTCCAGAATTCATAACCGGGTCTCAAAGGTGCCAGGGAAAACTCAGACCAAAAGAGAGTAGCCTGGTGTAGCTCTCTGCCAGCACGGGAGGAGATGCCTGACATTCAGCCTCTCCAAGGGACACCCCCTCCAATCTTCCTCCAGCTGCACCCCAGCCCCAGGGCCTGAGTTCTACGCGGCAGGTACTCCAGGTGAGTGTCACAGAATGTCTCAGCTCCGTGTTAGGACTCCTGGGCCCCTCACCCCTGTGCAGCCTGTTGCCCCCTAACCATCATCTCAGGCGCTTCGGTTTTACTCAAGAGCACCAGGCACTTGGGTGGTTAAAATCTGGTTGGTAGGAAAATGGGAATTTGGGGATTGGAGGGAGAATTCTTCATGTAACTCCATCTTACCAAGCACAAACCTCACTATTAAAGTTATCCTTTGGTTTTTCTTTAGGTGCCATTTCCCAGGGAAGCCCGTGGGGTGTGAGATCTGTGTATGCCTGGCCCTCAGCCAACGCCCAAGTCCTATGTGCATTAGAATATCAGAGATGTGTGAAAGAGTGGGAGTCAGCAAAACGTGGTCTGACCTAGTGACCTTGGGGTCACTGTTCCAGTGGAAAACTGGCTAGTTGAAGGGGTGGGGATTGGGAGGAGGGACACAACAAAAACAGGTCTGAGTGGTGGGTGCGATGGGGCTGCTGGGTTTGGTTTGGCTGTCACCTGAACCAAGACAAGGACCAGACAGAATGAGGACAGGTCGAGCAGGATGGAAGTTGCCCCTACCAGAGGAAAGCAGCCCCTTCCCCTCCAGGCTGCCTGACTGGGGGAATCTGAAAGGATGTAAATAGCTCCTTTACTTCATCCTTCCAGGAGACAAATGAGTCCTGATTTTACTAAACTGCAGCTGCTGACAAATGATCTTCCTTGGTAGAAAAAGATAAAACTGTAGTAACTGAGCCCAAAAGAGGAGGGGAAGGTGGAAGTGAAGTGACATTTACGGTGCACCAGAGAAAGAAGAGAGCATGGGAAATGCCAGGTGCCGAGCCACCGAGGGTGGCCCTACTGTCCTGGGAGCCACCTGACCCTGGAGAGCGGCAGTGGGGCACCCGTTTCCTACATGGCGCCCAATCCTCCCACCACCACAGTCCCCAGAGGGCCCAGTACCAAGAGGCGTCCTCTTGTCCTCAAACTCTGAGCCATCAGTAACACCTCCTTGGCCATCTCTTGGGCCGTCTGAGTGATTCTGTTCCCGCCGTCTGTGCTGCGGTCCTCCTGGAGAGGCTGGCCCAGGTCCGCGCTTGGCCAGGCCGGGCCTCCAGGGGTGCTGGAAGCGGTGCTGCAGGGCGGCCGCTGTAGGAAGGAGACAGAGCCAGTGAGATGCCTGATGCTTGGGTCCCCCAACTACCATGGGGAAATTAATGGCATTTTTGTCATGTTTTACAGAAGAGAGGGCAACAGAAGGGCTTCCCAACTGCCCGCATGCCAGCCACCCTTTGCACCAAAATAGAAGAGGAAACAGTGAGTCCCTGTCACTCAGGGTCATTTATCCAGATTTTGCATAAACTGTAACCTGGCATCCTCAGGTCCCAGTATAGTTAAAGTATCACAGTTTCTTTCCCTCAGTGGACTTGTGGGCCCTACCTGGGAGAAGAGATTAGAATCTATAGTTTCTTGGAGAAATTCAGGAATGTTCCAACTTTGGGAACCCAAAGACTTGCACATCAATTGTTCTACAGGGAAGAACATTAGAGCTCTGCAGTGAATAATTATGATCCCGTTTCTTTGTTATTTTCTAGTGAGAAAGGCAGTCCTGACGACAGCCAGAAGCCAGCAGGCCCCTCCCAGATGGGCCCTGAGAGGGACCTCCCTGGAATGTCCTTCAGACGCAGATTCACACAGTTGTTCTTCCCTTAACAGTAAACCTAGTGACAGAGATCAAGAGTGGCTCTGCCAGATCCTAAGCTCCTTGGGGCAGAACTTGTGCCCTGGTTCAAGGGGGCAGGAGGGCAGGAGGGCAGAAGGGGAGCAACCTCTGAGCCCCCCTACCCTCTTGCCTATCCCAACGTGCTAACACCTCAGAAGGGAGAGACCCAGCTGTTGGAAAGGCATGATGTTGCAAACGTGATAGTCAATTCCACTTAAATTGGGAGATTTAAGTCCATGACCCTACTTGGTCCAAGAAAGGAAAGGGCAGCTGCTCCAAGGCTGTGGACACACCTGCATGCGGCCCGTGTCCTTTCATCCCTGCCTTCATTGTCGGGCTGTGTTCAGTGTTTTTCATGCTCCCATCACACAGGAAGGTGCTGCAGCTACCGAGTGACCTCAGGAGACCAGTTGCCTAAGCACGGGTGGGATGAGCCATGGCTTATAGCTGTAGAGCTCAGGCAGGTGTTTCAGTGAGCAGTTGCTGTGTAGCAGACGAGGGGATGTGTATGAGTCAGGGCCAGGAGACCTTAGAGGCTGAGTCTATGTAACCCGCCCTGGGGTGTGGGCTCCACATTAGGATGCTTGTCCTTAAGCTGGTCCAGGAACTATCAGGCATGTGGGAAGAGCCCTGAAAGCTCAGGTTCAACTCAGAAGTTGTCCAGATGTCAGAAGAGCAACCAGCAGGTGGGCAACTGGAGGTGGGGCAGGATGTCCCCAGGAGCGGCATGGCTGCAGGCCGCTTTCCTACACCTCTAGAACACCTGCTCCACCCCCTCCAAGATTCTTGTGCCCCAAATATGAACCTCTTCTGCACCTCTCGGCTGTCTTCAGCGTCCTAGCAAGCAACTACAATCATTTAGCCTGCACCTGCGATGCCAAGATACTGGGCTTGGCATGAAGGATCTAAAGATGGGTATGATGGGACCCCTGAACTTCACTGCTGACAGTGCAGTCTTTCTAAGCCAGTGCGCACTGAGAAATTGCCTGTCTTTGCTATTGTTTTTGGGGCTTGGGCTTTTTTTAAGCTGGCTTCTTCAATTAAATCATCCCCCACCTTTTGAGGCCTGTTTGCTGGCCTTGTTCCATCAGATGAGATGCCCCCTGATGCTGGGAGGGTGGGTGGAAACTTTTTCTAGAGAGGGATCAAATGATACCGAGGGCTGGCAGGCTCCCCGATGGGCCCAAGAAGAGAAGGGACAGAACTCGTCTGGGACCACCACTCAACTACAGTGACTGAAAACGGAGAAAATGACAAATATGTGATTTGATGGCCCTTGAGCTTAGGGTTAGGCAAATACTCTTTTCCACTTGTGTCTCATTGATCTGTCAGGGCCTTGTGCTTACAAGGCTAGGAAAGTCTCCAGGCCCTTCTGTGATGAAGAGGCCTAGGACTGGGTTGGAGGCCCCACAACAGCTTTGACTATTTGCTAGAAACAGACAAGTTCCAGGTTGCGACTTACAAGTGCCCAAAAGATACACACAAACCCCTCACCGAACCACATCCCCTCAGCAGGTTCTAACAGGTGCTCACAGTTCAGGGTGCTGTTCTGGGCTGTATGGAGGGGGTGACTGCCCCCAGGAACCCCAGCTGGTGGGAGTGGGGCAGACGTACCATGGGTGGTGATTCTCCTTTCCCTGCCCTGTGTGCCCTCACAGGAGAGGCCCTGAAGCAGAGCACCCCCTCCTCCCTGTTGCCTGTTGTTTGCAAACTGGAGCTTTGTGTGGAGGAGGGGTGCCTCCTGGAACAGAAGCCTCGAGGTGTGAGGCCTGCTCTCCACCAGAGGACGGCAGCCTGCAGCAGGAGAGGGGATGGGGCCAAGCGGGCTTGCTGCGGTCCCCATCCTGGTGTCGCTGAGCTGGGCAGGTGGCAGTGCCCTGATGTGCTCCTGTCCGCATGCTTTGATGTGAAGGAGAACGTGTCAGGAGAGCTGGTAGACACAGGACGTGTCAGTCAGTGAAGTCAGTGGCATTAAGTATGTGTCAGAAAGACCCTGTGGCCCTGGCTGGTGGCTCAGTGGATATGGCACCGGTCTGTAAACCCAAAGGTCGCTGGTTTGATTCCCCAGACAGGGCACATAACCAGGTTGCAATCCAGGTCTCCAGCCAGGTCCCTAGCTGGAAGCAGGTGAAAGGCAACCATATGTTGATGCTTCTCTTCCTTTCTTCCTTCCTCCCTGCCCTTCTATCTAAAATTAATGAATAAAATCTTAAAAAAAGAAAAGAAAAGAAAAGAAAGAAAGACCCTGTGGAGAAGGAGAAAAGGAGGAGCCTACAGGGCATCCGAACTGATGGCCCAGGGGCCATGGAGCAAGGAGAGCCTAGAAGACAGTTGGAGTCTGAGCAGAGGGGACTCGGGCCTCCAGGAAAGGGGAACTTCCTGCCCTCCTCCCGGCCACTTTGGGAACAGGCCCCTTCCCAGGGTAATGTAACATTTTAATGAGAAACGGGAAGTGAAGAGCAATGGAGTGAAATGAGTGACCTGGTCAGCTTTACCTGGGGAGAGGACCCAGAGGGTCTGGGCAGCCAAGCATAAGGTCGCAAAGGGACAGAGCAGGTCATGCATGAAACGCTGGCTGAGCCCTCTGCCAGGGAACTTCTCCAGCACAGCCAACCTGCTGTGTTTCCCACTGACTGTGATCACAGTTGGTGTAAGGAAACCAAATGTGTGGGGCCCACGATGCCCAACTGCTCTGTCTGTTGCCCTGGAAAGAAATGCCTGTGCCAGCATCATCCCAACAAGTCCTTTCTGCCTATGCTGATTCAGCATGGATCCCTGCCGCCTGCAAGCCAAAGAACCCTGACAGGAGCCGGCGTAGAGGTCAGAAAGGAGCCAGAGCCACAGGACAGCGGTCAGTCGCAGCAGGGGACTCAGTCCAGCGGGGGCAACTAGGAAAACTTCATGGAGGTCAATAATGATGGTCACTAGGCACAGACACTAACTGAGTGCCAGGCAAGTGCAAGTATTTTACCTGGGTGCTTTCACGAACCTCTGTCAGGAAGGTATCCATGCTTCCATTTTCTAAACTACGATCTTGAGGTCAAAATACCTGAAAAGCTCCTCTGTGGTCTCAGAGCTGGGAAATGGTAGAGGCAGCGCAGCCCTGACAATCTAGTTCCCAACCCTGGGCTCTCAAAGGCTCCTGTGCTGCCTGCCGATGTGAGCGCTATACATGCAACGGGACAACCCTTCCTGGCACCTGGCAGTGGGTTTTGGTTCCTAGAGAGTGGACTGAGGGGGAGGAGAAATGGTGCTGACGATCCTACCATGTCTAGATCTGCTGCAACAGTCCTGGTGATGGCCAGACCAGCAGTGCAGGTCCCTGCTGAGCTCCCTGAGGTGTCTCTTGGGGCAGCACCCTGAGAATACATAGTGCCCGCAGCAGCAGCTCCTGAGACACTCTCCCCATGGTGCAGCTGGGGCTGAGCAGGGTCTTGTTCATCGCTGGCTTTTAAGCACCTTGCCAGAAGTTTCCAGGCCTTGGAGTGACCACCCTTCCAGGCCTGGAGCTGGAACACAGCATGGTGGGCCTTGGCCGCCCACTCCCACTGAAGCCAGTCCAGGATGTGCATCCCTCCCTCCTCTGGGTGTTCTTGGAGCACAGGGACTCTCTGGGCCACCTCCATGGTAAGGACAAGAATGCCCTCCAGAGCCACAAGAAGGTCTTCCTGGCAGGGCCCAGGCTCCTGGCTTCCTGTCACGATTGCCTGCACAGCTTGGATACCAGACACCATTCTTTCCAAGGAGCTTTGTGGCACACAGGGCCCGAGATCTGGGGCCTGGGGGTTTTTGCAGACAGACAGCTTGGAGCAAAGAGCGCTTTGGAGGGCTCGTCCATAGTCTGCACTGATGCTGCTGAGGTGGCCAGTCAGCGCCTTGGCCCTAAGAGTGAGCTCCAAGCAGAGAAGTTCAAAGCGCGTGGACAGGCTAGGAGACGGTCTGGGAGAGGAGGCCAAGATCTGTGCCACATCCAGCAGAGCATCTGTGAGCACGTGAACCTCCCTGCACAGAAAGGAGACCTCACCCTTTACCTGCTCGTCCCCACACAGCAGCCTAGACAGCCTGGCAGCCTCCTGTAGCCTCTGAGAAACGTCTGCTGCCTGAGCCACCCCTTCCTGCAGCCCCTGCTGGCTTTTCACAGCCTGTCGCAGGGGCAGTAGGAACCATCCTTGTCTCTTGTTGAGCCTCTCCATGCGCTGGAGCAGGTCTTGGACAGCCACTGACCATAGAAGGCATGTATCTTCAAAGCTCTCCTCCCACAGAGTGGGGGATTGGAGACCATTAGAGGCCAGTACCATGCCCAACAGCTGTTTAGCATGGGTTTCCACCTCCTCCAATCTGTCCTGAATTTGTAAAAGGGCTTCTGGATGCCTCGTTGAGTCAGGGTCCTTACCTAAATGCATGGGCCCATTTCTGGCTGTTAGTTGGGCCATTGAAACTAAATTCTGCTGAAGTTCTATGAACACTGCTGCGCTCCCTGGGAGATCATCTGCTGGGCTGTAACAAAATAGCTGTTGACACAGAGGGTACCAGTCACCAGCCATAGCTACCAAACCCTGCCTGCTGTCACTGGCTCTCTGAGACAGCTGGAGAGACAATTTCAGAAGCCTGTTGGTTCCAGCAGCTGTGCAATGTGCTGTCTTTCCAGCTAGGTCAGTGACAGAAGGTAGCACTGTTGGGACTTCTTGGAGTCCATTCACCCTTTCTGACCCCAGTGGTCCCTCCTCAGACAGGAACTCTTGAGCTTCATCCACAGCTACACCCCACTCCTGAGGGTTGGTGCCAGCTGAGGACACTGCCTGGATGCTGCAGCTCTCTCCAGCAAGGCTGACTTTGCTGGTGGTGGGGAGTGGAGGGCCCCCACTCTGTGTACACGTGTTGGGAATTGAAGGACTGGAAAGATGGTCCCCAGGTGGATAGGAGGTACCTGGGTCACTTTTCTCCAACCCAGGTCCCCTCTCCTGTGTCAGTTCTGGAGCTGGGGAGTCCTGAAGGCTGGGGAGAGCACAAGGCTGTCTCTTCGCCATGGCAAACCTTTGGGCTTGGTCTCGAAGAGGACTGAGGATGTCCCGGTGGTTAGTCCCATCCAGCCCCTCTTGGAGGCTTTGAACTGCACAGATGAGATGTTTCGCTAAGGTTAGAAACACATCTGTGTCCTGAGAGCTGTGCCTACCTGCACAGCGCTCAGCAGCTGTACCCAGGACCAGGGAGAATTGCTCCACATGCCGGATCAAGGCTCTCAGGCCGTTCCGGAAAACGGGGTCTCGATGTTGGTCGACGTACCTGTTCATCACCTGCACTATGTGTGTGGCCCGACCTTGTAAGTATGCCGCAAGTCTGGGAAACTCCGGGAAATCTCCGCTCCTCAAAGCCCAGGTGAAGAAGTTCAAGCGCTTGGCCATTTCCTGAACAGATACACTCAGGAACTCAGGAATACTGAGAACATCATCAAAACATGCCAACAAGCGTTCAGAGAGCTGTGCCCAGCCCTGGAGCAAGGCCTGCAGGGCCAACGGGCTCCAGTTCAGGCCAGACCCCTGTGGGCCTTGTGAGAAAAGCTGCTGCACTGTGACCACGAGCCCCCAGAGGCCCACCATGGTGGCCTCCAAGTCTCTGCCAGTTTGTTGCCGGGGAGAGCAAATCAAGACCAAGTGACCCACCCGGAGCATCTGCTGGGCCTGCTCACGGAAAGCAGCCAAAGGAAGCTGGAGGCTCGTTGGCATGGCCACGCTGACGCCCCGGGGGGTAAGTGGTGCTGTCGCCAAGGCGACCTGGACCAGCCTTTGCAGAGGACTCTGCGTGTCGGTGAACGTGCTTAGGATCTGCTGCAGCAGCCCGGCGCGCACTCCCTGGGAGAGAGCCTCAGTGGCGGCCCGAAACTCCGCGCTTTCCTCCTCGGGTCCCCGGCCCCGAAGCTGCAGCAGCCGGCGGCAGGGGGCTACCAGGCTCATCCTCTCGGGCGGCGCGGCGCCTGCGGCCAGGCTCATACAGGGCCAGAGCACTGCGGCCAGCAGCGGGTCCAGGCCGCCCCGCAGGCGCTCGAGCCCGGGCGCGGCCACTAGGGCGCGCAGCTGCCGCAGGTGCCGAGGGAAGGCGCCCGGCTCACAGGCCCGGGGCGCCGGGGCGCCAGGCTCCAGCCCCTCCAGCAGCTCGCTCAGAATCTCCCGGGCCAGAGCGAACAGGCGGGGCCGGGTGGCCGCCAGCCGCTGGTGCCGGTGGTGGGCGCGGACAGCGGCGAGCAGCGCGGGGACCCGGCCCCGCAGCAGGCGGCCCCCGGGCCCGCGAGCGCCCAGGCGGCCCAGGCTCAGCAGCGCGCCGGCCAGATCGGTCCAGGGCCCTCGGGGCGCGCCCGCGCCGGCCGCCTCCACTGCGTCCAGACAGGTCAGGCACCGGCCGGCCGCCCGAGCCGTGGTCCTCGCTGCCGCCGCGTCCTCCAGGAGCAGCACCTTGGGACAGTGGGGGAGAGGAGAGCTTGAAAGCCTTGCAGTTTCTGCAGCGGCAGCGAGCTACGCCTATCCCACAACGTTTTACAAATAAATGCCCAAAATTAAAGAACTGAATTTCAGCCCTTCCACACACACACCCTCCCCCAGAAAAACAACCCACCTCCGAGAGACATTTAAAGAAAAGTCACGAGGAGTGACGTTTAAAGAAAACATTTGATGCGACTGAAAACCTGAAGGCCTCCTAAATTCTCCTGTGGGGTCCAGTGTGGGGTTCCTTCTGGGTCTGAGCGTCGGGCTCCAGGTGAGAGGAGGCCATCAACCGTCACCATGGCAAACGACAGAAAGACATACTGAGCTAGGGCCTATCATCTTAAACTCAGGTGAAGCCCCTCCAGCCCCATGCTTACCCACCAACCCCTAATAAAAAGGTGTCACTTGAGGAGCTATGGGGAAAAGCTACAGGAACCTCGGCAGCTCTCAGCCTGTTTGGCAAACCTGGCCCCGAAATGAAGGTTCTGCTCGTTGGTCTGCAGCTCGGGGTCCCGCGGGGCCAGGGCAGCCCCTCAGCCTCCAAATGCTCCCCACTCTCCCTCCTCCTGACGTTCCACGCGGAACCGCGGAAAGAGTGTGTGGGAGGACTCGCTGTTGGGATGAGAACAATGGTCCCTAGAGAGATGGCCCGTCCAGGAAGCGCCCCTGAGAATCTCTCCTAGCCCGACCCCCCTGCCCAGCTCTGGCCCTCCCCTTCCCCAGAGCCGGGGCCATCGAGGGCCTGCCCTCCCTCCACCTCCTCCTCCCACCAGTGCGTGCCCAAGCCCTGTGGCTGTCTCTCCCATCTCCTCATTTCCTACATGAATGAGGTTCTGTTAAATTACAAGTACACTCCATAGTAACCCACACTACCTTAGTTTTAATCATGGGCATGATTAATATTTTATATTACCTATTGCCTATACAAACAGGGAGCGTGCCAAATGGTGAAATGTTGTCAGGAGGGAGAGTGGGGAGCATTTGGAGGCTGGGGGGCTGCCCTGGCCCCGCGGGACCCCGAGCTGCAGGCCAATGAGCAGGACCTTCATTTCGGAGCCAGGTTTGCCAAACAGGCTGAGAGCTGCAGAGGTTCCTGTAGCTTCTCTCCCCATTGCTCCTCAGCGACACCTTTTCATTAGGGGATGGTGGCTGAGTGTGTGGGTGGAGGGGCTTCACATGAGTTTAAGATTACAGACCCTACTTCAGTATGTCTACCCAGCTCCCTATCGCAGCTTTCACACTTAGGATTTATTAAATTGGCAATGAACTCTGTGCCTGTGACCTTGGCAGAAACTTGGGCAGGTTTCTCTCTTGGGAGAATGTGTTCTGAGGGAATGACATGCCCCACCCAGGCCTCCTAACAATGAGCTCTCTGCCCAGACCAACCAGCCAGCCAGCTCTGACCTCAGCCTCACCTTTGTGGTATCCAACAGGATCTGCTGAGCTACGGTCACTAGTTCCTCCCGGTAGCTCTGACAGTCTGGCTGGAGACGGAGCTTCTGAGCTACCAGCTTGATGTTCCTCCCAGACCTGATGAGAGAGTCGGCGGCAGGCCCCATTTCCTCCTGGAACCACTCCTCCTCTGAGTCGCCTGCCAGCCTGCAGAAAAGTTCTCCCTCAGCATTTACCAACATGCAATGTTACAACAAAAAAACATCCCATCAGGGAATTATGATACACAAAGTTACAGAGCACCATGAAGCCATTAAAATAGTGATGCAGATCTTAATCTCCTTCACTCTAAAATAAGCCATGGGGATGGAGGTAGGGCACAGAGAAGATAGTCAATATTATCGTTCCAACTTTGTGTAGAGTCAGGTGGTTACTATACTTATTGAGGTGATCACATCATAAGGTATATAAACATCTAACTCTATGTTGTACCCTTGAAGCTAATATAATGTGTATATCAACTAATTAAAATTAATTAATTAATTTTAAAGGGTGATGTAGATCTATTTTTATTATGACAGAGGCCTGCCCAAAATGTAGTGTTGAGTAAATGAAATAAAATTATAGACTAGCTTGTGTAGCAAGATCTCTCATTCTCAATTATATACAGATCTATTTTGGGAACCATTTAGCTAGATGAATAATCATGAAACTGGGGTTCTATCGTGGTGTTTTAAAACAGGCTTTATTCCTTCTTGAATTGCTCTCATTTTCACTGCACGGAACATGTACACCTACTACAAAAAACAGTTTGCCTCTTTTTGTGAGGAAGAAATATGAAGACTCTCATTTCAATCTGTGTCATCAAGAGAAGTTTTATGTAACAAAAATCGGTGTCCATGAGCACAGATGTCCACAGCAACTGTTTTGTTCATGTGATTGCAAACATTCCTCTTTCATAATGATCCCTAACCACACAAAACAAAACAAGAGAAGTCTCGCTCCCTCTGTCCTCACCCTTATAATAGTTATTCTTTTTTTTTTAATCCTGAACTGAGGATATGTTTATTGATTTTAGAGAGAGAGGAAGGGAGAGACAGATGGAGAACATTGATGTGGGTGAAGCATGAGTTGGTTGCCTCATGAACCTGCCTCCTCAACCAGGGATGGAACCTGCAAATGTTGGGTGCACAGGATGACACTGCAACCAACTGACCCGCCTGGCCGGGGCCATATAATGTTTATTCCTTTTGAATAAGGCTGAGGACTGTGCTTTTGGAACTGTCAGCCAGGAGGACACAGAAGTGCCAACTCAAGTGGTCACTGAGAAGCTCCTTTCAACTTGTGGCAGCCAATTTCAATGTGCCCCCTTCCTGCCCCAAACATCCCAGCTATCCTCATGCAAAAATGTCCCCTGAGTTTCCTGTGCATGGGTCACACCAACCCAAACAGCCTAGTATGGCAAAAATGCTGAAACACTAGGGCTAAAAGGCAGAAAAGAATGTGTGACAGCTGTCTCCTCCCCTTCTGTCACTTTGACCTTCTTGTGGCACATTTGCTCACCAGCAGCAGCTGACAATCAGGCCACTAAGCCCGTACTATGACAGCCCCACACCCTGCCAGCTGTTCACTAGTGGAGTGGAACTCTCACCCACACAGCCTCACTTCTTGGGTTTTCTCATTCCTCAGCATTAAAAGGAGGAGAAAGAACCCTGGACAGGTATCTCAGTGAGTTGGAGTGTTGTCCCCAAACACCAAAAGGTTGAGGTTTTGTTCTCCAGTCATGGTGGATAAGAAGCAGCCAATTGATATTTCTCTCTCACATGCATCTCCCCCTACCCCATCAATAAGCATGTCCTCAGGTGAAGATTTTTTATTTTATTTATTATTTTTTAAAAATATTTTATTTATTATTTTTAGAGAGAGGGAAAAGGAGAGAGGCAGAGAGGGAGAGGAGCATCAATGTATGATTGCCTTTCATCTGCCTCTAGCTATGGACCTAGCTGGAGACCTGGCTTGCAACCTGAGGTGAGGATTTTTTAAAAAGAAAGAGAGAAACACAGCTTTCAAGCACCAATGCTGTATGTGTGAAATTGTATTGTCCAGTGTTCAGGCAATTTCAGACTGTCCTAGTATGACCTTGAATACAAGGTGCTTCACACAGAAAGATACAACCTCTGACAATCTGTTGAACTTCCCCACTCTCCTCTCTCTTCCGTGGGAGTGTTGGGATATTTTTTGTTCTTTCTTTCTTCCCTCACTCCCACCACTTCTTTGAGATTTGGTTGAGTTGGTTTAATGCTTTTAACTTCAAGTGACAATTAATTTCTCTTAGCCTAGCATCTTCTCTTTCAAGGATATTGTGCTTTCCATATTTCTCTTCCGCTTCATCTTCCCTTCGCTTGAGGTCTCTGGTGTCCACTTGTGGGTTAGAGTTGCCTATCAATATTTTTCCTGGCTTCTTGAGTTGGAGTTCGTAGAGATAAAGTCACTAAGTCTTTGCACATATGCATTCATGCTCTCCCAGTGCTCTGCTGAATGATAAGCTTTCTGGATGGCCCATTCTTGGTGGCAGGCCTACCCCTCACAGCCCACAGATTTGATTCCAGCATCTCTGGCCTCCAGGGTTATAGGTGCAAACTCTCACACCAGTCTACCTGATACCAGGCTAATTGAACTTCCTTTGTAAGTAGTTTTTGTTTGTTTGTTTGTTTGTTTGTTTTTGGCTGAAAACACTAGGAATTTACCAATATTTGCTTTATAAATATCTTTCCTCCACAGTATCACCTAAAACCCAGAAAGCGGTTTTTCTGTACAGATTTGGGTCATTAATTTGCTCAGAAGAATTTTCTTCTATTCGTTGTTTCATTATAGCCTCTCCTCAATGTCTTCACTTTTTTTTCCTTCTAGAAGTCCCATTATTTGCAAAATGGGTCTGTCTTCCATGTCTACTATTTTTTTTTTTTCAAATATGATTTCTATATCATTCTGCTTTTAATCTATGGCTTGAATGATACTGTTGGCTTGATCTTTGAAAGCACTAACTTGAGTCATAGTAGTAAGCATTCTCAAATGTCTGCTTTAAGCCATGAAGGTATCAGACCAACCTTTCTACCAACAACACATAAATGATATATAAATACTTTAAAAATTCCAGAGGCAGGTGAAAGGCAACCATACATTGAAACAAACAAAAAGAATTCCAGATACTCTATGGTTCTAGAAAGCAATGGTAGCAGGACTTAATCTTGAGTAACACAGGACAAGAGGCAGAAAAGCCATGAAAAGAGTGGCCGCTACACCCACCACAATCTTAGAAGTCTCAATGTGCTGAGAAAAAACGGATTAGGGTTTGGGTCAGATAACATGGAGGGAATCTGGTGATCACTCCAGGATTTTAGTACAGACCCCAAAGGCTACACCTGAGAAGTGAGAACAAACTAGAGATAGACATTTCCTTAGAAAGATTAAAACGAGCCTAAAATCATCTCAAGGCTTTGATTGGATAAGATTGTCCTCTCCTTAGTTTTACTGCCCACCAGAATAAACTTAAATTCTCTCTATAAGGAGACAATTCTATCTAGAAACACTATAATTTTGAATATATAATGTACTGTATTCAGTATCTTAAAATTACTCCACATGAAATGATAAAGGTGACATCTTGAATTACTTAGGTAAAGGTAGACTTTATAATAAATAATGTTGGGACAGCCCTGGCTGGTGGCACAGTGGGTAAGGCGCTGGCCTGTGAACCCAAAGGTCGTTGGTTTGATTCCCCAGCCAGGGCACATAACCAGGTTGCAAACCAGGTCTCTAGCCAGATCCTTAGCTGGAGGCAGGTGAAAGGCAATCATACATAGGTGTCTCTCTCCTTCTCTGCCTCTCTCTCTTCCTCTCTCTCTGAAAAATAATAAATAAAATCTTAAAAACAAACAAACAAAAAAAAGTAACACTTTTGTTGTAACATGTAAGTTGTATTCAACTTTCATTTATAGAGTTCAGTTTTATTATTATAATGAGGCCCTTTTCTATTAATTAACCTTGGGATTGGAATTTAACATAGAAATAATTTGCATGCATGTTTGCTAAAGGAACCAGGCCTGATTAACTGAATGGCAGGCATGAAAATGATGTTTAGATAACTCTGAAAAGTCTTACTCTAATCTCTGTAATAATAATTTATAAACCTTTTGATGGGACATACAACTGCTTCTTAGTGTAAAACCTAGTCAACCAATTCTGAAATGTTTGCATGTTGAAATTATACCCAACTAATAGCATATGAAGTACGTTTGCTTTCTATTTTATCGATTTATATTTCACACCTGACTTGACTCCAATAAGGCTGTAGTTACTTCTCTTCTTCTGTAACTATGCCAGTGTAAAGGGCTCAACTCTTCTTGAAATCATTACCTTTTTAACTTAAATGTATTAGGGTGACATTGGCGAGTCGGATCCTAAAGGTTTCTGAAATCATTACCTTTTAGCAATTTGCACAAACTCTTCACCAGCCTGAGCCAGTTCCTCTGCAGGTTTCTCCAAGGAGGCGAATGCCTCACTCTGCACGCTGGTCCTCTCTGTGGAGATGATCAGGTGGCAAAGCTGAACCATCATCGGCGAGAGAAGCCTCTTGATGGCCTCATTCTGAATCATGGAGCCAACGTCTTCCAAGACAAAACACTCCATCTCTTTGTCTGGGGGCAGA
Organism: Noctilio leporinus; assembly: GCA_004026585.1. Classification (NCBI taxonomy): domain Eukaryota; kingdom Metazoa; phylum Chordata; class Mammalia; order Chiroptera; family Noctilionidae; genus Noctilio; species Noctilio leporinus. The sequence continues at coordinate 58,904 of PVIW01004578.1, read as the reverse complement.
AGTGTAATGGTCAATTATGGAACACGACTGAGGTCTTCGTTATTTGTAGCACGGCACATGTAGAGGGAACATATTTTGCTCAACTTTTACTTTAAGCTCCTCAGAGTGAGGGTGAAAGCCATATGGCAATAGAAGTGCTTCTCCAGCTTGAATGGGCATCTCAAAACAAAATTCTCAAAGGCCCTAGGAGCACTGTGACTTGAGGGCTAATAAACTCCCTTCCCCAGGCAGCCCGCGAGGCTGGATGACAATGCAAGGATAAATCTCAAACATAGTGTTGGTGGACAGACGAATTCCCAATGCTAAAATTCTGCAATTGGTTCAATTTTATTCTCTCATTCAGAAGTCCCCTCAAATAGAGGTGAAAAGAGGAACTTCAGACTTGCACTTCTAGTTAGGATAAAATAGGTTACAATAGGTCAAGGTCCTGCCATAACATCTAGAAAAGTCAGATATATTAGATACATTATATTCCAGAACACATCAGGTCACTGCAGAAGCAAGAATCATGAGATGGACTGAAATCTAGAGGGGAGACTCTTTCAAACATGAGTCAGTATCAATGACTTTATTTTCTTAGGGGCATTTGTTAATTCTGGGCAGAGGCTGATGAACAGGGCTTGGACCAACCAGAAGCCCTGTGCTGGGGAAAATAAAATTTTAAAACCTTTTATAGTAAAATAACCCCATACCTGAAAACACCACAAAATCCAATTGCTGAAAATTGAACACAAAGAGAAAAATCTGAAAGCATCCAGAGAAGAAGGCATGCTACATTTAAAGAAGCAGTATTAACTTATCTACATATTTCTGTGTCAGTCATGGCAAATCAATGAGCCAGAGTCTTATTTAGTCACACAAGGTCCCTTTACAGTAATGAAGGGTGTCCTTCTCAGAGCCTTTCAATGAAGCAACAAGGACTCTGGGAAGTATAAGAGTTTGCCCCTCAGCCTCCCAGCAGGAGCTCCGAATAGCGAATAGAGGAGGCTTGTCTCTGAAGGTCCACAGCTCTTGGAACAAATCCTACGTCCGGTCTTCATCTCTGTGCAGGAGAAGAGGGGTCTGCACATCATGCAGGAGGCCCTGGGACTCTTACACTTGGCTTTAATTAAGATTTGGTTAGGCCCTGGCTGGTGGCACAGTGGATAAGGTGCCAGCCTGTGAACCCAAAGGTCGCTGGTTCAATCCCCAGCCAGGGCACATAACCAGGTTGCAAGCCAGGTCTCCAGCCAGGTCCATAGCTGGAGGCAGGTAAAAGGCAACCATACATAGATGCCTCTCTCCCTCTCTGCCTCCCTCCCTTCTTCTTTCTCTGGAAATAATAAAATAAAATCTTAAATAAAAAAAGATTTGGTTGCTCTGAGATCGCCATTTTCTGTCTTCTGAGTATCAATGGCATTCAATAACATCAAACAAGTCTACTACCCCTTAATTACTATTTTTTCTGCACCCCTAAAACCAGCAGTACTGCACAAGACAGTGTCTCCCCTATGGCTGTTTCTTGTCTCAATTCACCACAAGGAAAAGTTTCAGTAATTGTTCTGCTAAATTATGGCAATTTTGTATGATGTCAGATGGGTACTAGACTTACTGGGGTGATTACTGTGTAAGTTATAGAAATGTCTAATCACTATGCTGTATGTCTGAAACTAATACAATACTGCATGTCAACTGTACTTGAGAAATTAAAACAAAATTTTAGAATGATGACTGTTTAATCAACACTCCCCTTAGAGTGGGAATGGGGTACTCTTTGCCAGCTGGCTGGCGAGTGACCCAATTCCAGAGCCCTGTCCATCCAGGACCTTCCCTGGTGGTGACTTTCTCAGTTTGGACTCCCTGAAACAGTGTGTCAGGACACAGGATTCTGGGTGACACGAGTCACTGAGCCAGTGAAGCAGGGCAGTGCTATGATATGAATGTTGTGTCCCCCAAAATTCATATGTGTTGGGGACCCCCAGGGATGGTGGCAGAGTGTGGAGCCCCACACAGGCCAGGCCAAGCCTGTAAGACCTGCCCGGGAAACTGGAAAAGCTGGGTGCCTATAGGCCCCCATGCTGCAACTGAGGGACCCTGGTTAGAACCTGGGGATGGAAATTTCCTATACAATCTTTGAAGCTAGCAAACTTCCCTGACTTGCTTATTGTAACAGCAGCAGATGTTAAACTTTAACCTGCATGCAACCTTACCCTCACTATTTTTGAGTCACCTAGAGTCCTTGTCAACACCTTGTCCAGCAGACCATAGCCTGGGGCAAGACCTCTGTGTTTCTTCTATTGTGGTTTAAACATAATAGCTATTCTATAAAGCATTCTCCTTTCACAATGATCTATGATGTGTATGTGCACCCCCCACACACACCTTGGTTACCCTAAAAAGGTTTTTGGAGACAGGGGATTGAGGCCCTTAAGGCCTGTTGTCTATCAGACCCTGGTCGGTTCTCCCTTTCCTAGCACAAGCTGCCTGGGAAGCATTCATTTCATCCGAGACACTGAGGGGTCTCTGCGGATTGGAGGTTTCTCATCCTATATGCTGAAATCTAACCCCCCAATGTAAGAGTAATTAAAGGTAGAACATTTAGGAAATGATTCAGTCATGAGGGTTTGGAACCCTAGTGAATGGGATTTGTGTCCTTATGAAAGACCCAAGAGGGCTCCTGCTCCTTCCACCCTGTGAGAACACAGGAGAAAACAGCTGCCCATGATCCAGGGATCAGGTTCTCACCAGACAATGAATCAGACAATACCATGAACCTTGGCTTTCCAGCCTCCAGGGAAATGAAGTTCTGTTGTCTATAAGCCATCCTGTCTACTGCATTCTGTTAGAACAGCCAGAAGGGACAGAGACAATAGGGAATGGGACAATCAGTGTCTTGATCTGATACACGGGGGAGCTCTAAATCATAAACCATATTGTGAAGTTGCTCCCTTTAAGGTAAGGGGCCAGCATTTTGTACCTCCATGTCTTTGTTCAGGCTGCTATAACAAAATGTCATCGCCTAGGTGCTTGAACAAGAAATATTTCTTTCTCACATTTTTAGAGGCCAGAAGTCTGAGACCAAGGAAGTGGCAGGTGTCTGGTGAGGACTCTCTTCTTGGTTTGCAGATGGCCGCCTTCTTGTTGTGGCTTCACAGGGTGGAGAGAAAAATATCATGTCTCCTCCCCCCATCCCTCTCTTTCTCTCAATCCTCACCCAAGAATATGATATGTTTATTGATTTTAGAGAGAGAGGGAGAAACATGCCTAGGTTGTGGGTTCATGCACATGTACAGAAGGCAACCAATTGATTTTTTTCTCTCTAGTCCTCTCTCTCTAAAATCAATAAACATATCCTTGGGAGAAGATTTTAAAAATGCAACTGAGATGCCAATCTGGACACAGCACCCTATGAAAATGGGACACTTTTCTTCAAGATGTGGTATACTCCTTAAAGGAACAGACATTGATATGTGGTGTTCCCAAAGGGTTGGCTACAGTGATAGCAGAGCCTAGCAGTGAAGATAGGAGTGGCCTTTCTCCCCATCCCACAGAGGGGGATTTGTGCCTTTTCTTCTTGTCAACTCTAGACTTGGTGTGAGTCTGGAAGCCCTCATTCCCAAAGCAGGGATGCGCCCATGGGGCACGTAGGAAGAATCCCACTAACTGTAAGGTCATGGGTGCTGTGAGACCCCGGAGTCTAACAGGGGCCCCCTCCCAGGGGGGTTGCTCAGATCCAGGAGGCCTATTTTCCCTGGGAAGTAATTCCTTCCCCCTGGTGACTGTAGCTAATGACTGGATGATATGGAATGTAAAAGGGTAGGCCTCCTTACTTCTAGGGTCATTTCCTGTGGGTCAGACCAGATCAGATTTGACCTGAGACCACATTCTTGCCTCCTTTCCTCCCCTACAGGCTTTTCCTGAAGGAAGTGTCTTCCCTCAGAGGCCCCAAACCATTGTCCCAGTTACAGCTTCTAGAGAGGCAGAGCTAAGACCCTTCCTCCGTAGCCTAGTTAGGGCTGAGTCCCACCCATGCCTGTGGAGAGCCAGGCTCCATGCCCCGAAATGGGGGCAGCCTGTGTATGTAGCCATCTGAGGGGTAGAGACAGTATCGCTGCAATCCTTGGATTCAGGCCAAAAGTTGTCCTCCAACACACCTTTTTGTTTTGCTAAAACCATTTTGACTGGGTTTGAGAGGCCTAGCAGGTACCCCTGGGAATCTTCCTCCTGCCCCAAAGCAATTGGAACTTTCCAGCCTTTACCACCATAGGCTGTGGAAAGTCCTCCTTACAAAGGTGGAGGAAGGAGGTACAACATATTCACTCACTGTCTGAATTTAAAGAGAGAGATTGTTATATACAACATTTTTTTTTCATTTTAGCGGATCTTGGCTTCTCATTTTTAAATGGGTAACCATACAACGTATTTAGTATGGACTCTGCTAATGAAACATTTTAACACCAACCATTCCAGATAATAAAGAACTTTACACATAAGGAAAGGAAAATGCAATGATTCCTGCTTCTGAATGCGCCAAAAATCAGCCTACCCATATTATGCCAAGAGCATAAGATGATTGACAATCATGACAGTACAGCCCCCAACAGAGAATCAACCAGGGGGAACACGACATTTTTGCTTACCTCGATGGGAATACACCTCAAAGCCAAAGAGGAGATGACAGGCTTCACTTTAAGTGCAAGAAATTCAGTTTGCTTTAGCTACCCAGCAACAGGCCCCTCCACACCTGTTAGCTGACACTGCTGCTGACGTCAAGGCGGTATTGGTAACAAGCAAACATCATAACTTATGCATGGATCTCCCAGAGGCCTGCTGTTTCTCCACCACCGAAAGCCCTGCTTATCCACAGGAATAAGAACTAGCTCCAAGCATGAGAAAGAAGCTAAATGTTTTACTCCATCCAGTCATAAAAATAACACTCACGTTTGGGCCTTCAAAAGTTCTATGTGGGGCATTGAAAGGAATTAGGCACTGGGACCAATGAAGATCAGGTGATGGAAAACGACACAGTTTAATTGATTTGGCATCTTTCTAATTCCTTCATGTGCATTTTCACAAGAATTTGGTTTGTGAGTGAATATTCAAGCGGCTGTCTCTCGGGAACAATAAAAAAAATGAGGGCTTAAAATGGATGGAAAATAGGCTTAGAGATGGACTGGGTATGGGCTGTGTCCCAGGTTTTTTCTCTACATCACCTCACTTATTCCATGGAACAACTTAATTAGGTATTAATCTCCCTTTACAAGAAGCCAAAGGTGGAGGTATTTGAATAGTGCTACACCTCTGGGAAGTATTTCCTCTTCAAATTATCATCCACTCCTTGACTTGTGTTAAGTTCCTAAACTCTGCAGTGTTTGAGTTGTGTCTGGTCAGGAAGACAGAAGCATCAAAAGAAAAGCAAACTTGATTCAAGGAATTAAGGACAAAAGTGTGGGGAGGGATTGTAATTCAGGCAGGACTGAGTTGAATTGAAGGATACTCAGCTGACTTGAGAAGAATTGCTGGTGGGGAAACTCCCCCACCATTTGGTGTCAAAGCAAAGTTCTCTGTGTAAGTAGTAAAGGAGACAGGCTCACAAGATAAAGAAACACACGAGGGAAAACTGATTTTTTAACTCAGACCCAAGTCCACTTTTGTGGAACGAGCAGCACTGGGATGGAATGGGAGAGCTCATGGAGAACCCTCATAGGAAAAAAGACCTATACGTTCCATAAACCTTTGTACAGCATGACATGCAGGAAGAGCCTGTGGAAACTCACCTGGCAGAAAAAGGCAGAGGGAGCATTTTGTTCTTATTTTTTAAGGTTTTATTTATGTATTTTTAGAGGGAGGGGAAGAGAGTGAGAAAAAGAGGGAGAGAAACATTGATGTGGGAGAGAAACATGATCGATTGCCTCTCTCACAACCGCAGCTGGAGACCTGGCCTGAAACCCAGGAATGCGTCCTGACCCTGACCAGGAATTGAACTGGTAACCTTTCAGTTTGTAGGATAAACACCGAGCCTCACCAGTCAGGGCGCAAGGAGCATTTTCAATTAAATTCTGTCTTTTGGAGAGCTTTTCATTTTTGTTTAACTTCCTGGTTATATATATATGATATATATAATATACACAATATATATATATATAATATACATAATAATATATTTTATATATATATATATATATATATATATATATATTTCCAATTAGAATCTTTTTTATTTCTTAAAAAAATTTTTGTGATGTTTTTTTCAAAAGGTTTGACCTATCACCTTATGTGAAATGCTGAAATGTAGAACTGAACAACAGGGTCTTTGGTTTTGACAGCTCCCTGGAGTGGGATGGTGTGAGCGAGTGGGCACTTTGGATGATGTGTGCGTTCTTCCTCAAAGGCTCAAAGGCTCCACAAAAGGGTGAGGCAGTTCCACCTCCCTTACAAAGGGTAAGTCTTATTTTATTCGGCATGATTGTGAGACAGAAATTGCTGGCCAATTAAAGGTTTTGACTAATAGGAACTTTATGATCCATCTGGACATGGTTCCTCAGTTTTGGAAGGGTTCAACTTTAATACTACCTCCCACAGACTTTCATTTGACCTTGATGATGACCAGGGTGCTTCTAAGATTTTGGATGAAAGAGCATGGTCAGTGCAGCAGGAGAGACACAGTGGGAAGAAGACTCAATGGAAGGCTGTGAATTTGGAACAGAGGCTGCTGCTTCAGTGACCATGGCCATTATGATGTACGTTTAGATGCAATGAAAGCTGTGTTTTGGGAAGATTAATTTGCTCATGATGTTCACAAAGCCTGGAGAGGTAAGGAGGCTAAAGCAAGAAGGGCTTGGAGGCATCAAGTGATCATTGTGATGTCAGGGACCATGAGGGAAAGACATTTGGGGTTGTTTTGGTGCCTAAGTATAAGCCACAAAGACCAGAGGGAGGGGAAGGGGAGGTGAGGATTCTCAAGTATGTTTCTTAAGAGCACAATCCTCGGGTCCATGTGAGAAAGATCCTGGCTTTTGAGACTCCCAGTTTGGCCCTGCCCTAGCCATGACTTTCCCCACAGGTGAGATGTTTTTGATGTCACAGAGATAGCCACCCCTTTCTAGGCCATGCTAGGTTCTGAGAGCCAGCATTCACCACCTGAATAGTCCAGGCTTCTTCCCTGGGCCCATTCTCCAAGGTCAATGACATTGCTGGTGCACACCCCTGAGCCTGGTGCTAGCCAAAGAGCAGTTGTTTGTGGATTGAGCTTGAGCTTCCTAGCTGTGGTGTCCCCTTGCAGTCATGCACGAGCCCTCGCAGTGCAGGATGGAGCCAGAGGTGGAAAGAAACTGGGGTGAGCCCTGCGGAGTCTGGGGCCATGTCTTCCACTGTCACCAGGTAGGGGCATGGACTTTCTTTTAGTCTGAGAATTCTAAAGATCCTGGTTTCCAGGTCATCCTTATAAACATATATTTGTAAGGTAGGAGGATAGACATTTTATTTAGCAGCCTGTTGGCTTGGTTTGTAACTTTTATTTTTAAGATCGTATTTATTTTTAGAGAGAGGGAAAGGAGGGAGAAAGAGGGAGAGAGAAACATCAATGTGAGGAGAAAACATTGATTTGTTGCCTCTGGTTAGCACCCCAACTGGGACTGAACCCACAATCCCCAGGCAAGTGCCCTGACTGGGAATCAAACCAGCAACCTTTTGCTTCATGGAAGGATCCTCAATCAACTGAGCCACACTGGTCAGGGCTCCTTTTTATCCTCTCAATGGTGTCTTTAGATGAATGAAAGTTCTTAATTTTAAAGTTGCATATATTTCAATTTTTCCCCTTATTCCTAGAGACTTTTATGTTCTTTTAAACAGATATTTACCTAATGTAAGATCATAAAGATTTTTATGTTTTTTTCTTAAAAGCTTTATTACATTCCTTTTCACATTTAGAGGCATTAGATTGCAATGAATGCCACTAATTCTCTGTGTGGTAGAGGCTGAGGTTAATTTTGTCTCCCAATGGACATCCATTTACCCAGATCCATTTACCAAGAAGTCCATCCATTGCCCTGGCTGGTGGCACAGTGGATAAGGCACCGGCCTGCAAACCCAAAGGTCATTGGTTCAATTCCCAGCCAGGGCACATAATCAGGTTGCAAGCCAGGTCTCCAGCCAGGTCCGTAGCTAGAGGCAGATGAATGGCAACCATATATTGATGTCTCTCTCCCTCTCTGCCTCTCTCCTTTCCCCTCTCTCTAAAAATAATAAATAAAATCTTTAAAAAAAATGTCCATCCTTTCTTCCATTGATGTCACCACTATTGTGAGCCAAGTGACTACGTATGTGGGTTTCTTCTCACTGGTCTATCTGTCTCTCATTGTGCAAAATCCATACTTTCTCAATTACTATATCTTTAACTAAATATTATGTTTTATAGGTTTGATAGTATGAGTCCTTCATCTTTCTTCTTCAAGAATGCCTTTGCTATTCTTGGTCTTTTGCATTTCTTCATAACTTTAGAATTGTCATGTCAATTTTCACAAATAGTCCTGCAGACGTTTTGTTTGGGATTGAATTGGATCCATCGGTCAATTTGGCAACAGTTGGCAGCTAAACAATTCTGAGTTTCCCCATTACGAACATGGTATATTTTCATTTACTTTTTGCTTAAAAACCTTTTCTCAATTACACTTTGTAGTTTGCAGTTTTCATTAGCCAATCAACAACATGTTGTATACCTGAAACCAATATAATGGAGTATATCAAGTATATCTCAGTTTTAAAAGGTGTATTCCTTAATTTCCAAGCAGCTTAATTTCACTGAGGTCAGAGAAAGTATTCAAAATGACTTTGATCCTTTGAAATTTGTTAAAGCTTTCTTTGTGACCCACAATATAGCGAGTCTTGATAAATTACTTCTATCCTTTGGTTCCATAATTGTTATTGGTTGTATGTCCTGCCTCCAGGAGAAGGAGGAGGCATGCTCCCATTCTAAGGTCCAGATTAAGTAGAGATGCACATCACCTTAAATTTTGTTGACAAAAACATACTCATATATGCCTACGTGGCAGGTTCTAATGCAAAGGGAATGGCAAGCTAAATTCTTACAGGGTCTTCCCTCTAAGATTTCAAGAGCTACAGGGTGTCCCACACACTCTTCTAGCTAAGAACTCTCGTTAGAAAAGAGAAAGAGAAGGGAAGGGGAGGGGAGAGAAGGAAGGAGGGAAGGGTGGAGGGAGGGAAGGAGAGAGGGAAAGAGGGAGGGAAGGAAGCAAAAAAGAAAGGAAGAGAAAAAAGAAAAAGAGGAAGAGGAAAGAAAAGGAAGGAAGGAAGGAAGGAAGGAAGGAAGGAAGAAAGAAAGAAAGAAAGAAAGAAAGAAAGAAAGAAAGAAAGAAAGAAAGAAAGAAAGAAAAGAAAAAAGAAAAGAAAGGAAGAAAGTCTCTCTCCATTCTCTCCATAGCTCTGGTAGACAAATTCCAAAGAAAAATCAGATGGCCAGGTTTGGACCACTTTTCTATGTTAAACTGATCATAATGGCAAAAAAGATGGAGTAGTCCTGTTGAGCCTCGCCCAGTTCCCACAGATCCACTGGAGCGGGGAGGAAGCTGAGCACTGTCCCCAACTTATCCCCTGGCTGGCTGGAGGGCTGCAGAGTTGGAGCATGTGAGCACCACGCCCCTTCTGAGTTGTCCGCATTTCTTCTCCAACAAGTTTTCCACAGCCAGTGTAAGCTGGAATTCCCTGAGCAAAACTGACGCCTTCCCTCCCCAGGGAACACAGGCAGAAAACGGGAGAGAGAAGGGTGCTTTTATAATATTTGAAGTTGATACCTGTCTACAGAAGGCTCAGGAGGAGGGAGCAGAGAGAGAGGTACTGGAGTGTTTTCTGTAAAGAGGCGAGGCACAGGCCTGACCTGGATGGTTGATTTATGAGGGAGGTAGAAAGTTTCTTTGTCCTTCAAATGCATCAAAAATTTGGAAGGTCTTAAAAGAACCTCTGACAAACAAAATAAAAGCAGAGGTGTAGATACATGGGACAGACAGGTAGAGCTCAAAAGGGAGGGTGTTGGGGGTCGGGGACTGGAAGAAATTAGCCAGAGAACATATATGCATAAATGCCTTGCGCAGAGATAGACAACAATGTGGTAAGGGGAGGAGGCGCTGGGTTTAGGCGCGCAAAGTTGGGGAAAATGGGGGACATCTGTAATAGAGTCAACAATAAAAAATAAATTAAAAAAATAATAAACCGCCAGTTCCCCACTTAGGAGGAGAAATCAGTGGCCCAACACCCGTCTGTGGGGTGGTTAGCAAATCGCAGGTTCCTAAAGTCACCCCTGGCTTCTCCTTGGTCCTAAAACAAGAAAAGAGAGGAAGCGCATCTTAGACACAGCTGGGGCTCAAGAATTTTTTTTTTTTTTTTTTAATCTAAAAGTTGTCCCTTTAAAACCTTAGGTGGAAATCCCTCTTCTGTTTGAACAACGCTCCCACCCCCACCCTCACCCGCTTCCCCTGCGGCAGGCTGTGACCCTGAGCTCCGGAGGACCAGTCCCGGCCCAGGCCCAGGCCCGGGTCCCTCTCTAGTGAACCTCCCCACACTGCCTGCAGCCTCCCCAGGCAGCCAGGGTTGGGGCGGATCACGGGCGAGGGCGGGGCCCGCAGCCTGGGACCCTAGGACACTCAAGCAGCCGACGGAACGCTGGGCGGGGACTCTGGTGACGCACGGGGGCGGGGCACGGGCCTGTGCAACCCGAGGGGCCTGTGCGATGGGCGGGGACACCAGGACTGCGCCCCAGGCACCGGAGCGCTAGGGGTTTGGGTGCGCGCGGGCGCGGGGACGCGGCAGGGGCGGGGACGCGGCGGGGAGGGGACCCGGGAGGAGCGCGGGCGCGCGGAGGCGGGGCGTGGCGGGAGCGCGGAGCCTTGAGCGCCCTGCGGGGACTGGGGCCTCTGCGCCACGCCGGCTGGTTCCAGGGGCAGCCGCTGGTCTGATCCCCACGCCCGGGCAGGCGGCCTCGCCATGTTCACCTTCGTGGTTCGAGATGAGAACAGCAGCGTCTACGCCGAGGTCTCCAGGCTGCTGGTCGCCTCCGGCCACTGGAAGAGGCTGCGGCGGGACAACCCCAGATTCAACCTGATGCTGGGAGAGCGGAACCGGCTGCCGTTTGGAAGACTGGGTGAGCGTGTCTCGGTTCCCGTCCGCGCCCTGCCCCTGGGGCCCGCTGGAGCCAGCAGTTTTGTGTTAAGGCCACAGATCTTTCCCTCGTCACTCCTCTGGCAGATAAGACAGGAATCCCTAAAGGTCTAAACCGTCGTACTCAAAGAATGTTTCTGGTCTGGAGAATCGGATTCGGATCCGAGTCACCGCGCGGGCTGTTCCTGCAGCCCAGGGTGCATAGGCCACCGCATCCCACATCCCCTGGGCCCACGCCCCCGTCCTCGTGTGGGACACCTCATCCCCCATCTCCGGGCCGCGCACCCATTCTTTCCGTCTCCTTCTGCAGGCCTGATGCCCCTGTCGCCTGGCCGGACAGCTCCGCAGGCCAAGCACAGGGCAGAGAGACTCCATGGAGACATCTGGCTGGAGGATAGCTCTCCGTCTGGTGTGAGCGTGGGAGGGGTACTTGTGTGTGCTGAAAACCCCAAGGATTCAGCTCCCCCAAGGCTCAGATAAATCGCCAGGGGATTTGAAATAGACCTGGATTCCAAAAGCTGGAGGTCTGGAAAGGCTAGAGACTTGTGATTTCAGATTATTCTTTACCTTCATCAAAGAAAGTGTGTTCACAATTGTGGGTTCACCATGGGGAGTTAGTTGCATGCAGATTTTGCCCTACGCTGGGTTCACCTTCTGCCCTGCTTGGAGCTGTCTTGGGACCACCAGGTGCACGTGGCCTTCTGTGGGAAGGCGGTGTGGGTGCAGACCACCCACACTCCTCTTTAGATGACGTAATCCAGGAGTTGTGCAGGGGCCTCTGCTCATCCCAGTGACCTGAATGTAGCCTCCTTGCTGCACAGTCACCAGGATGTGCAGCCTCTGCCCTGATAACCATGGTAACACCTGGCCAAAATTCCCTGGGGTGGGGGCCAAATCATAGGCCAAAGACCCAAACAGAGAATCAGTAATGAAGAAAAGCCATCTGTACCTTGGAGGGCAACCAGACAGAGCAGTGTTCTGTGTCTAGGAGAGGAGATAGTTTCTAGAAATAGGTGTGGTCAGGTGTGAGATGGTTAAAGGTGCAGAGACTGAAAACCTACCAGCTACTGTGAATTTAGAGCCTTTGAATGAGGACCCCATGCAACCAGGATGGTTTGGGGAGTGAAGGGTGTGGCAGCACAGCCTTACTGGGATTTTGTCTTTGGAATGGTACCATGAACCACTTCTTATGGTTATACAACATTGTGATGCATGAGGGGGTTGGTCCTAACTCCCCAGAAGTCTTGAAATACCAGGAATTTTCCTGAGATTCCCCATTTGTTAACTGTGTCCCCAAGAAGCCCTCTCCACAGAGAATACCTTCCCTCAAAGAAGAAGAAAATCTGTTTACAGTGGGAATGTTTATTTCCTCCTTGCTCCATCCACTCCCCTGCCTGTCTGACTTCCTTCCTCTTTGCAGTGGCTGGCTGTCAAAACTTAGGGGCATCCTAGCACTAAAAACAGAGAAATGGCTCTGCCAGGGGTGTAGCAGGGTAGATGGCATTGCTGCAGTGCTCAGGACTAAGAAGAACCGGAAACCACCCAGCAGGTCCAGACCTAAACAGGCCCCACAAAGTTGGCAGATGAGCAGTAAACATTTCGTGTTTGTGGGACAAGAAGCAGCATCCCACAACTAAAATGGTTTTATGCCTTCATTGCATACATATTTGCCTTTTGCTTAAAGGGCACCACAGGAACCCCATAGGAAAATCAGGTAAAGCGTCAGGATGCCTCAGCCACAGGTGAGAAGGTAGGTGACCCAGGTGTGTGAGCCAAGAAGCTGGTAGTACCTGAAACTTTTTATCTCAAATCACTTATTCTTACCTCTGGCAGCCTCAGTGCAAACTCTCTTTGTTTGGCTTTACTTGTATTTTTGTCACTGGAAACTCGATGCATTTTGTTAGGAATTTAAATAAAACTTTATTTTATTTTATATATTTTAAAGATTTTATTTATTATTTTTAGAGAGGGGAAGGGAGGAAAGCAGAGAGGAGAGAAACATCAATGTATGGTTGCCTTTCACCTGCCTCCAGCCACGGACCTGGTTGGAGACCTGGCTTGCGACCTGGTTGTGTGCCCTGGCTGGGGAATCGAACCAGCTATGTTTGGGTTTGCAGGCAGGTACCTTTTCACTGAGCCACCAGCCAGGTAAATAAAACTTTAGACAATTGTTTTTATTTGTATCTTTCCTGCTCTAATTTTATGAAGGAGGTGACTTGCCATAAGATCTATTGAAAGTGAGTTTCCTTGTGGGGTGATGCACAGAAGAAAATCAACTGCCTTCCTTCACCTTCTGGTAGATTTCTTACCAGCCTGCGAAGGCAAATATGCTGGAGAACCAGAAGCGTCCATTTGACAGCCTTCCTCGATAGCTATAGAAAATAAGGCGAGGGAGGTCAGGAATGTGACTCGGTCCCAACTAGACAGAGACAACTCACAAGTTAGTGTATTAAGCCAGAGAGAGGTGTGGTAGGGACCCGAGAGAGGTGAAAAAGAAAGCCGCTGTCCACCTTAACGAGAACAAACAAAAGCAGCAGTGGTCTCAGGCAGCTCTATGGTGTTGATATTTACTACCCACTCTGGGGAGGGTGAGTGTGCCAGTGGGTTGCAGAGACAAGGGGAGTACAGGTGCAGGGCAGCAAAATTATTCCTTTTCTAACCACCAGTCCGGAAAGAGAGAGAAAGCTTGTTCTCTCTTCTGCGCATGGGGCCTGACCCCTTCTGGCCCCGTTCTGAGCCTCCCTTTCTTTCACAGGTCATGAGCCTGGGCTGGTGCAGTTGGTGAATTACTACAGGGGGGCTGACAAGCTGTGCCGCAAAGCTTCTTTGGTGAAGTAAGTGTTCTTTCAAACCTGTTCCTGAGGGTTGGTTGGTTTGTTCTTCACATAAATGGTGTTAGCTTTCATTGTGAAGCACTTAAGGAAAAATGTGCGGTTATTTCTAAAGGGCAAAAATAAGTTTATTTAACAGGCCAACACACATCAGTGTTGGAGATTCCCCTAAGTTACTTTGATCGCAACCCAGAACTCGGCTGTCTAACCCTTGACGAAGCCTGTCTGTCTCTGACGTCAGGCTCCCAAAGCAGAGCCGGGGATGGGTTTCTTGTGTGAGTGATGTTCGGGGGATGTAATTTGCACTCCAGCGTCCATCATCCACTGGCTGTGGTGAGGAGGGGGGCGTGTCTGGGCACAGCTGGTCCCTGGAGAAGGGGTACGCACAAGCCCTTGGCAGCCACTCTCACCGCAGCCAGAGTCCCCTCAGAAAGGACATCTGGCAAGGCATCAGCTACACTGCCACTCTCTGCCCAGCAGGGCTATGGCAGTTGTCATAAGAACAGTATCCTAATAAGGTAAAGGAGGTGATACTATCTGCTGATCTTGTAATCTCAGCTCCTCTTCTTATTAGTTTAGGCAAATTTTCTCATCCCTCTAAACCCCAGCATGTCTCTCATAGGTGGTTGTGAGGTTGGAATGAGGTGATGCGTGTGAAATGTGGGGCACAGAGGTGTATAGTGAGCATTTGACTCTTGGTCTTTGTTTCCTTCTCTGTAAAATAGGAATAATACTAGTAAGTGCCTCAGGGTTGTTGTGAGGATTGAGTTAATTTACCTAAAGGCTTTGAATAATGCCTGCCTGGTAGTTCACGCTGTGTAAGTGAAAGCTGCTATTGTTAACCACTGTTATTATCTAATCACTGTCGTTGTTATCATTTCAAGAGGGAAGGTAGGTAAGGCCCCTAAAATCAGGGCGAGAGCAGGTCTCCATGGTTTTTTTCCATGATAACTACTGAGCATGTGTGTGCAACCAAACTGATCCTTCTGGAGAGAAGACACTGAAAGTCATGACTCAGTGCACTTGTGCTTTCCCCACTCACATTTCCTTGTGGACTCTAGACATTTACAAGGTGGACATTTCATAGGAATATGTCCCCCTTTTCATTCAGACACACTGGCCCCAGTACCTTTGTATCCACTTCTCTCAGCGATGGGTTTTCCTGATTTGCCAGTTGCTCCTAAAGGAGACCCTGACTTTCTGAAGTCTTCTGATTATTTACTGTTTACTACATAGTAGATCAGAAGTTTTCTTCATGAGAACTAGAAGTGAGGCATGATTGCATATCCAGACTATTCATTTAGAGATT
Source organism: Noctilio leporinus (assembly GCA_004026585.1). Taxonomy (NCBI): domain Eukaryota; kingdom Metazoa; phylum Chordata; class Mammalia; order Chiroptera; family Noctilionidae; genus Noctilio; species Noctilio leporinus. Next base: position 43,616 of record PVIW01004578.1, on the reverse strand, counting down.
ATTATTAAATGTTTGCTTAATCTTTTTCCTACTGTGATTTTTTCTGTAAAGATAAAAGCAAGAGTTTTGCTTTTATAAAAAGGAACAGAAGATGCTGTGAAATAATTCTATGTATTTGCATATTTAGCAGCCATACTGAGGTTGAGTGAGCACAGGACTGGAGTGATGACAGGTCCGAGTAGGTGTCTGGTCTGCGGCACCTTGGACAGCACCAGGTTGACAGGTTGACTCCCCCTGCCCCATCTGTAAAATGGGGATGGTGGTGATCATACCTGCTCTCCATTTCTTGGTGGTCTGTGACACAGTCTGTGATGTCTTGACTTAATGCAGGCTGGGGTTGTCCTCACCTTCACAGGTGTCCTTTATCCTCTCAGGTATCATGAGGGCGACTAGTAATTCCAGGAAGTGATGGTTCCCTTGGTCATTTTGTCTCTTTCCCATAATTTTGCAAGGCTCGAATTGTCTCAGAAAGTTAAAAAAAAAAAAAAAAAGTTATATTAAATGGCAACTCACAGAGGGCAGCTGGATTCCCCGGGCCATGGCAGTTAGTGTTGAGCCAGGACAGTTCTGGTCTGTACCCTGGACACCATGGGCAATGTGAGTGGACGCCCTCCGGGGGGTTCTGATAAGACCCTACACTGGACCCTGTTCAGCAGGCACTGTCCTACTGTCATTTCAGGAAGTGCCAGACATTTACTGAGGCCCTGAGGGCTTTTCTTCTGGCTCTGGTTGGAGGCTCATCCTCTCAAGCGCATTTCTCCTTTGTAGATATAAATAAACCTCCATTCATGATTTCTTTCCAAATGGGCTTATGAGGAAATGGGACAAATGTGAGGAACTTCTATAGAAACTGGTCTTGGTTTTATACAGGAAATGAAGGTTATCCTCTAGGCCAGTGCTGTCCAGGGAAATATAATGCTAACCACATGTGTGATTTTAAATTCCCTAGTAGTCACATTAAAATTAGTAGGCAACAGTTGCATTTATTCTAATCATATATTTTATTTAATGAAATAATCAAAAATATTTTGATATGTAATGAATATAAACAAAAATTATATACTTCATTTTTTAAAAAAGATTCTGAGTCTTCAAAATCTGTTATGTATTTTAGATTTATAGACACTAACTTTTCATTGTAAACCCCTTGCTGTATATTTAGATTTCATAAAAATTTGTGCTTAAAAAGGATTTATATAACCAAGTTGTTCCCACGTATGTGAATTGAATACCCAAAATCATTTTCTTATAATAATCACATACACATTGACAAGACAGGTTCATTTTATTAGAATAATTGATGTGGCTTAAAGCAAAAGTGTATCATTTTCAAAACCATATTCAAGTTCAGTAAATCCACCAACTCTTGTGTTAATTCAGTAGTGTTACTATTGAATTCAAAGGAGTATTGAATAAGTTGAAAAGAAGCTCTAAATTTATTAACATCAACCCAGTGTTCTTCAAAATTTTCCTTCATTTTTGCAGCCAATTTGCTGTCTATTTTAATTAAAACCTTCTGCATATTAAGTCATGTTATACAAAATATGTGAAAGCATTATTATTGACTTGTACTATAAGGTTGGAACATAAATTTTCATACCTGTCTAGTTAGGTCATAAATAAGGTCTTCTTTTCCCTTTCTCAGGCTTTAAAATTAGCTTGTTCATAGCAATGTGAGAATTATACTGCCATTTACAATCTTTGATTATTGAGTGCAATATAAATTATTGAAAATAATGATTTGGCAAGCATTCCTTTTATCTCAAGAAAACCTGAATCCTGAATTGGAGTTAACTATACACTAAATCTTTGCAAACCTCTCCATCTGACTTTTCTTGACAAAGAACAGCAGCATCATTAAACGTTGTCTTCTGTTTCTTGAAGCAGTTCTGTATTGGCAAGTATATACTGAACCATTTTAGCAACTGTATCCATGATACTTTCCATGGAGTGGGCTTCAGAGTGCAGATGTTTCCCGTATGTATCAGACAGTAGAATGAAGCCATAAAGAAAACATCAGTCTCTTTTAAAATTCCAGTATGTCCAATTTTAACTCAGCCTAGCTGGAATACTGTCTGTTGTGACAGAAACTGATTCTTCAAAGCATGTAGGTGAAATTCTTCTTTGGCAGGTGTAAAAGATTAAAAACTAGCTACACAGTGAGTTTGATATTTTGTAGGCTGCAGTGTGACAGTGTTTTTTCATATATTTAGAAAATTTTTGAGGGAAACGTACCTAAGTATTAATTGGGCAGCATCTCTTATATCGCACCACTCATCTAAAGCAAATATTTTTTTTAATTTTCAAGTTTTGAATAGATCTTTAATATTGTTAGAAATGTTTTGTACTCTGTGGGTAATTACTTAAATGTTTTTCATTTCTTATCAATAGATTTTTAAAGTCTTTTCCTCAAAATAATTTCTTTTACCACATTTCCATCTAAAATTATTTTCTTTATTTGTGTGTGTGTAGAATCCAAACCATTTTATAGCTGACCAACGTTACAAACACAGATTCTATTAAAAATTTGTTTATATTTTTTTGTTGACTAGCCAAAAATTTTATTTACATTTTTCTGTTGATTTTAGCCACCAATATAATCGACTCTTTTCTTAATGTGAAGAGGAAGATGCTTATCAAATTCATTATGTATTTGCTGAAAATGTCTTCTGTGCCCAGCGAAGTTTGTGTTGCTCTGCCACAATAAATTGCAATTATTTGTCATTCATTGTAAAAGTTGTGACGTACCCTCTTCTAGCGCTTCCCCCCTTACTGCTCTGGCTGTAGTTCCAGCTTCTGCGTCCCTATTCAGTTCTGCTGCAACAGTAGTATGCCTTTATTTTAAACTTGAAAATGTTTTCTGTGTTTATTTTTTAACTAGAAAAATAATTCTATTCCACTTTGGTTACCAATTATGCTTTACGTAGCTATCGCTGCCACTCATGCATAAGAACCACATTATAATGTTTCCTAAGTGCATGGAAAAAATCCACATGGACTGAATCAGTCAATTGTCCCTGAGCGGAACAGTGATGTGTTTATGTGCAATACTGAAAACAATAATGTGTCTGACATGCGCGCTGCGATCCAGCAAAAGTGCCTTAGGTCCTCCAGTGGTTAAAGTGAAATGTCCTCCTACCAAAACAATGAAGTTGTGCTTAATGGACACATACTGTAGTAATTCTTTAGTTTAAATTAAAATTAAACTACATTTAAAATTCAGTTCCTGAGTCACATTGGCCACATTTCAAGTCCTGAGAAGCCACATGTGGCTAGTGGCCACCCTATTGGACAATGCAGATAGAGTTGAACATTCAGTGAATTCAAAATGTATTTGTTCCTTGGAGTTCAAGTAACTCAAATCCTGTTGTCATTAACTTTAGAATAACTGTATTTTTAAATCTCAATTTTAAATTTCTTTTCATTATTTTTGTCATTTGCTCATAGACTGGGTTTTGTAGGTGAACTTGAACACAAGGTTGATGTTAACAGTCTATAGAACAGAGACCCCTGCTTAGGGAAGGCCTATGAATGTCTTTGCTTCCTCTCTGGCTCTGGTTCTTAAGGAGTGAGGTTCTCAGTGTAAAGTTAGGACTTAGGATTTAGAGACTTGCATCCTTGCCTCTGTTATACTTCGTGTGTGATGTTGGAAAGCGTACTTCTCTGTGACCCAGCACATGCTCTATGAAATGTGATTCCGGTGCCTCCCCAGTGGGGGACCAACTGGACAGTAGACATGGTGGGAAGCCCTTTATAAGCCCTGCTGTTTATTAAGTGCCTTGCCCAGAGCCTGACTTTATCTTCTGTTGTGTCATGTTATTTGGGGGCATTTAGTTACGACCACTGGGGTCCTGTGTCCCATTAGAAAATTCTCCCTTTAGCCTGTTACCAGGAAGGTGTTAGCTCAGGATTATTTCCAAGTTATTTCCAGCCTTAACTATAACCAAGTTAAGGTTCCTCGGAGATGCATTTTGAGAAGAGCTAGGTTCTGGACGTTAGGTCCCTTTTGAACCTGCTGATACGTACCTTTCAGGTTGCATGTGTAGCTATGTGTGTCTGATAGTGCACTGCAGGTCAGCCCAGGGAGGCTAAGAGCAAAGCCCGGGATAAGAAGGAGACCAGTCCCTGGCCCCTGTACACCCTGCCTCCTTGACAAGCTCTGGAGGTAGCACTGTCTTTTCTGAATAGAAGGATCAAGTGCTAAGAAGGGAAATTGACCCTGTGTCATCTGCCAGGCTAATCAAGACAAGCCCAGAATTGGCCGAATCCTGCACGTGGTTCCCTGAGTCCTATGTGATTTATCCAACTAATCTCAAGACGCCAACTGCTCCTGCACAGAATGGAATCCACCCACCAATCTCTAACTCGAGGACAGATGAACGGGAATTCTTCCTGGCTTCTTACAACAAAAAGAAGGAAGATGGAGAGGGCAACGTTTGGATTGCAAAGTCATCTGCTGGTGCCAAAGGTGAGTTGGCATTGTCTCCTTCTCCTGTCTCTGTTTCCAGTGCTTTGTGCAATTGCATGCTAGTTTTTAATGACATATTCATCTTTATTGATTTTAAAGATAGAGGGAGGGAGGGAGAGAGAGAGAGACAGAAACATTGATTTATTATTCCACTTATTTATGCATTCATTGGTTGAGTCTTGTATGATGTGCACTGACTAGGGATTGAACCCACAACCTTGGCATAGAGGGATGATGCTCTAACCAAGTGAGCTACCCAGGTAGGGCTAGTGATACATTTAGATAGTGACTTTTCTCATCTGAAGGTAGATAGCACATCTAGCTATCTACATACTGATGGTTTACACATGTACATCTCCAGTGACATCTTTCCCTGTATGCCCCAGATCTATTTGCTCACTTCTGGACATTTATCCCAGAGAAATGAAAACATGTCCACATAAAACCTGTATGTCTTCATTCACAGCAGCTTTATTCATAATAGCCCCAAAGTGGAAACAACTCAAATTTCTTAAAAAAGTGAATGGTTAAGTAAACTCTGGTGAATTGATACCACAGAATACTACTTGGCAATAGAGGGGAATGAACTATTGCTAAAAGGAGCAACTTGGATGAATCTCCCGGGAATTAGTCTGTGTGAAAAAAACCAATTCCCAAAGATCACATACCATATAATTCTATTTAAATGACATTTTCTGCAATGACAAAACTATAGAAATGAAAAACAGATTAGTAGTTGTCAGGAAAGTGGTGTGGAGAGGGGGCAGTTGTGGTTCTAAAAGAGCAACATGAGGGATCCATGCAATCCTGGAACTGTTTAGAATGGGAAAAGGTGCTTGAAGATCGTATCTCTTATAAGGTACCTGCATCCAGAATGTATAAAGAACTCTTATAACTCAATAATAAAAAGACAAATAGCCCAATTAAGAAGTGAGCAGAGTCTGAATAGAAATTTTTCCAAAGAAGACATACAAAAAGACAGCCAACAGGCACATGAAAACATGCTCAACATTATTAGTTGTTAGGAAAAGTCAAAGTCACAATGAGATACCACTTCATACCCACTAAAATGGCTAGGATCACGGAGACAGGTAATAGCAAGTGTTGGCAATAATGTGAAAAGTTGGAACTCTCATATTGGGGGAATGTAAAATGGTGCATCAGTTTCGGAAAGCCGTTTGATAGTCTCTTGAAAAGTTAAACATAGAGTTACCATATTGTTCTACCCCATGGCATATTCCCCAAAGAATTGAAAACGTATGTGCACATAAAACATATATGCAAATTTTCATAGCAACATTATTTATAACAGCCAAACAACGGTTTACATTTAGATTATTTGGAAATAACCTAAATGTCCATCAATTAATTGGTGACTGGTTGAGCAGAATGTGATGTATCCATACAATGGAATAATATTCTGTCATAGAGAGGAATGAAGCACTGACACATGCTACAACGTGGATGAACTTGGAAACTATGATGCTCAATGAAAGAAGGCAGACACAAAAGGACCACATACTAGATGATTCCATTTATATGAAACATCTAGAACAGGCAAACCCATAGTAGGTCAACGTTTGACAGGGGCTAGGGTGCAGGAGGAATGCAGATTGACTGCTAATGGATATGGGGGTTTAGGGAGGTGATGAAAATGTTCTACAGTGAGGTTGTAGTGATGCTTGCTGGAATACACTAAAACCATTGAAATGTACACTTTAAAAGAGTGGATTTTATGGCTTGTGAAATGTATGGTATCTTGAAATTGTTAATGTTATTTAATGTTGATGGACACTTTGAATGTAGCCAATTTTTTTCTGTTACAAAGTTTCAGGGAATCTACTTGTACATTTGTATCTATTCCCTAATCTTCCTGGTATTTCCATAAGATACAGAGTTAAAAATGGTCACAGACTGTGTATCATGTGTATCATGGTAGCTGGTGATCAGCAGGGAAGTGGCATTTATTTAATGTGCTTAGACGTTTAGGGTGTCTTTAAAGATGAAGCCTCATGGTCAGAGCTTGTCAAGACGGTGTTTACGACACCCTCTGGAGGAAAAGTTGAATGAATGGCGCTGGTGCTTTGGTGGGTGGAAGGGAAAGTGTGAGTGATGGGAAGAGGGAAAGGAGGAGAAAGAAGAGTGAGCAGACCAGGAAGAGCCTCCTGTCTTTGCTTCCCTGCTGTCCGTGTGTTTTTTCCGGATCTGCAGAGAGCGTTTCCTTTTGGGATGAACTGTGCTAACTTTCATTTTGATTTTGCCCCTGTTAGGTGAAGGCATCCTCATCTCCTCTGATGCTGCTGAACTGCTGGATTTTATAGACAACCAGGGCCAGGTGCATGTGATCCAGAAATACCTTGAGCGCCCTCTGCTGTTGGAGCCTGGTCATCGCAAGTTCGACATTCGGTAACCCGTCCAAGTCCGTTTATTTCACTAATTGAAAAAAATGGGGGAAGAGGACAGAAGGGAGCCAAAAGGGGATGAATGTAATACAACAACAACAAAATTAAATTAAAAAACAAAAACAAACAAACAAAAAAATGCAGTAGTGTGTTGTGTAGTGCAGAGGGTGACATGAAATGTGAGGAAGTGTTTGTGTTTAATATGTTACCAAAATTGAACACAGCTGAGTGGAACTGAGGTTCTGTACCTCGTTCTCTAATTTTCTTTCAATATTTTTTCATTCTCCTCTCCCCTCCCCTCCCCTCCCCTTCTGTCTCCTCTTTCTTTCCTTTTATGTTCTCTTTAATGAAAATGACTTGTGGATCCAAAGAGAAGGGTATAAATATATGGGCCTTATTATGGAAGAAACAGAGAGATTTACATGGAACACATGATTCAGATACAACAGATCATGTGACCCTGACAGATAATACGTCCTGACCCTATTGGTGCCCCACTTTTTAAGGATTTCATCAACTTTCTGAGCAAAGGGCCTGGCAAGGAGAAAAGGTGCAATGCTTTCTAAAGCTGAATGGCCCTCAGCCCAGCCTGCCCTTGGCCGTGCTGTTGGCTCCTCAGAAAGGACTTGGTCTCTGCTGCTTTTATGTCAGATCAGCTAATCAATGTTAGACCAGCTTCAGGATGAACAGTCTTTCTCTAAGCAGTGCTTAAAATCAGCAAACATGGCAAATGAAGGTTTCATAGATTAGCCTTTAAACAATCCCATCAGATGTCTTCAAAACACTGTATCTTTTGAATGGATCAAAGTGCCCTTATCACTGTGGCAAAATGTTTTACTTGATCATTACAGTGGTCGTTCGCTATCTTAGCTCATTGTGTGGCTTGCCTTGTATACTTTCAGAACCTACCTTCTTCCTCTGCCTCTCGCCAAGAAAATCAAGGGGTGAGGATGATATATATACCTGATAGGAAGGAACTTTGGAGAACTTGAGTAAAACTGCTTTTGTTGACTTGCAGAAGCTGGGTCTTGGTGGATCACCAGTTTACTATCTACCTCTATCGAGAGGGTGTGCTGCGGACTGCGTCAGAACCGTATCATGTGGATAATTTCCAAGACAAAACCTGCCATTTGACCAATCACTGCATTCAAAAGGAATATTCAAAGAATTATGGGAAGTATGAAGAAGGGAATGAAATGTTCTTTGAGGAGTTCAATCAGTACCTGACAAGTGCTTTGAACATTACCCTGGAGAGCAGTATTTTACTACAAATCAAGCATATTATAAGGTAACTGAAATGTATCTTTTTGGTTACATGTATCTTGAAGGAGCTTTGGGAGTTTGTGCCTTTCGAGGAATTATTCCATTTAAGTTGTCTAATTTAAAGACTAAAATTGTAATTTTTAAATCATCCTTTGATGTTTATAGGACCTCTAATGATGTCACTTTTGTTTCTTATATTGGTCATTTATAGCCTGTCTACTTTTCTTGGATGGATTGGCTAAGGGTTTATCAATTTTATTCATCATTTTAAATAGTCAGGTTTTGGCTTGATTGATTTTTCTCATTTTTGTTTTTTATTTCTTTGATTTATGCTATTTCCTACTTTGCAGTTTTTGGTGATGTTTAATGTTTTTTTTCTGTTTTCCTTATGAAAGTTAAATCATTGATTTGGGAGACTTCATTTTTTAGAAATGATAAGCACTTAATGCTATCAGTTTCCCTATAAGTTCTCATTAGCCATTCCTCCAGATTTTGCTATGTTATGTTTTTATTATTTATTTATTTTTAAATTTTATTATGTTTTTATTTTCATTTAATTAAAATATTTTCTAGTTTCTTTTGTATCTTTATATCAGAAAATTTTGCTTAATTTTCAAATATTAGGGTATTTTTCCAGATACCATTTTGCTATTGACTTCTACTTTAATTCCATTATAGCTGGAGAACAATGTTTATGTGGTTTTGTATCTTTAAAATGTGTTAGTTTGTTTCATGTCCCAGAATGTGGTCCATCTTCCAGAATGTTCCATGTGCACTAAGGATAACATTCACTCTCCTCTGCTTAGGCAGAGTGTGCCATAAATTTGAATTTGGTGAATGAGGTTGCTAGTGTTGTTTAAGTCCTTTATATCCTTGCTGATTTTCTGTTCTACTTGTTCATTATTGAGAAGTTTCCAAGTATAATTTAGATTCCTCTATGTCTCTTTGTAGTTGCACAAGTTTTTGTTTCATTTATTTTGAAGTTCTAGTGTTAGGTGCATATGCACTTAGAATTGTCTCTTTTTGACTATTGTATCATCTATCTTATTCTATGGTAGTATCTCTTATTTTGAAGTTAATTTTTTAATATTAATATGGCTATTCCAGCTTTCTTTTGATTAGTAGTATTTTCTTTCCATCCTTTTACTTCTATTCTATTCAAGTGGGCTCTGGTAGACAATAAAGAGCTGGGTTTTGTTTTGTTTTGAATCCAATATGATAATCTCTGTCTTTTATTTAGTGTGTTTATATAATTTAAATTTAACATAATTATTGGTTTGGTTGGATTTATAGCTGCCATTTTATTATTTGGTCTATTTGTTTCCTCTTTTTCAAATTTGCTTTCATGTCTTCATTTCCTTACCTCTTTTGAATTATTTGAATTTTTTTAGAGTTATGTTTTAATTATCCTATTGAGTATTTGACTATATCTCTATATTTTAGAGGTAATTCTAGGGATTAAAAAATATATGTACATCAAAAAAGGGATGCATGTAATACAACAACAATAAAATTAAAAGAAAAAGAAAAAAAATATATATATATGTACCTAATATGTAACAGTCTTCTTAGAGTTAATAATTCACCACTTGCAATGAAATGCAGAAATCTTATAACCTTATAGTTCACTTGACTCCTCTGTTATAGTTACCTTGTGTATTACATCTGCATACATTGAAATAATTGCCACAAAATGTTATAATTTTTGCTACCAACTGTTATATATGTTTTTTAATGTAGATAGGTTGGATTTTTTTAAAAATGCAAGGCTAAACTGTATGCTGTTTACAAGAAATGCATTTAAATATGAAATAAGAAAAAAAATCTTTAATCCAGATATTTGCCATTTTCTTTTGCTCTTTCTTTAGTCATGAGGTTCCAGATTTCTTCTGGTATTGTTTCTCTGCAGATTCTGTCATTTTTTAAGAGCAGTTCTGCTTGTGATAAGTCCTCTTAATTTTCCATCATCTGAAAATGTCTTTATTTACCTTATTCCTGCAAGGTGTTTTCATTGGAGTTACACAAACATAATGTCAAGCAAAAAGGTTAAAAAAAAAAAAAAAGGTGTGTACAAGATGCATATAGATTGATTCTATTCATATAAATTGAAAAACAAGCAAAGCTTAGTAATATATTATTTAGAGGATAGTAACTATGTGGTACAAAATAAAGGGAGAAGCAAAAGAGTGATAAATACAAGAAGACAGGCAGGAGGCCTATCTTAATCAAGTATTTGGAACTCATTTCATTTAACAGAGTATCTTACCCATAGTAAGCAGACTATAAGGCCTTAAGCGTGTGGATACATGGATGCTCTTTAATGCTCCATGTATTTTAAACTCACAAGACATTTTATTAGTATGTACAGTGAATATTCATTTTTATTTCCCCATACATCCTAACCCTCATGTTACTTGTCTTTCTTGCTTGAATATTCTTGCTTTTGTCTAGGATTATTATTATTATTTTTTTAACTTAGAAGACTCATTTTTAGTGTGTGTGTGTTTTGTTTTTTTATATAGTAAGGTTGGATGGTGGTGAATTATTTCAGTTTTTACTTATCTGATACATTTTGTCTTCATTTGTAAAGGACATTTGCTCTGAAAACAGATTTCTAGACCAGTAGTTAATACTTTTTTAGCACTTTGAAGGTAGTATATCATTATCTTCTGGCTTTTGTGTTTTCTGTTGAGATATCAGCTGAAATCTTAGCATTACTCTTGATGATTCTTTTCTATGTTTTTAAGATTTATTTTTGTTGATTTGACAAATTTTACTATGTGATGTGTGTAGTCTTCTTTGTATGCATTCCTGCACAGGTTTCATAATGCTTCTTGAACATGTGTCTTGGTATCTTTCATCTGTTTTGGAATGTCCATGGTCATTTTCTTTTTAATTATGGCTTTTGTCCCATTGTGCTTTCCTTCTTCATTTATAACTACATGGATATTTATTCTTTTCACTATGTCACATTTCTCCTATGGTTTTTGTGTATCATTTTTATCTCTTTCTTCAGTTTTTAAAACCTCTTTTAAAAGTTTGAAGAGTTAAAAGCTGTTAAACTCATCTATTGAGTGCTTGATTTCAGTTATACTTTCATCTCTAAAATTTCCATTTGACTCTTATTTTTAGATGACTGTTCTCTTTTGAAATTCTCCTACTTTTCTTATATTTTCTTGAACACCGCAATGACAATACTTTAACATCATTGTTCTAACAACTCCAAAATCTGGATTACCTATGGGCCAAATCTGGTCTGTAGCCTGTTTTGTCTAACTATGAACTAAAACTGGTTTTTGCATTTTAAACGGTTGTAAAGTAAAAATAGAAGAATATGCAACAGAGACTGTATACATATACTGCAAAACCTAAAATAATTACTATCTGGCCCTATGTAAAAATATTTTGCCAACCTCTGACTTATAGTTTGTTACCTGTTGTCTGTTTTATCACCTGGTCATTTTTCTTAATATGCTTAGAAATAATTTTTATTAATTTTTAAATGTTTATTTATTTTAAATTTTATTTTATTACATCCCTCCCCTTTTTACTCCCCTCTGTCCCCTTCCCCACCCACCCATTCCCCCACAAAGTCAATCCCACCTGTTGTCCATGTCCATAGTTCTTTCATACTAGTTTCTTGACTAAACTGCTTCCCTTCTTTGCCTCTTTCTCCCCCCTCCCCCTGTCCCCCTTCCCTCTGCCCACTGAAGGCCTATTCACTGTATTCATGTATCTGGTTCTGTTTTGCTTGTTGTTTGTTTTGTTCATTATTGTCCTGTAATGGGTGAGATCATATGGTATTTGTCTTTCACTGACTGGCTTATTTCACTAAGCATAATACTCTTCAGTTCCATCCATGTTGTTGCAAAGGTTAGGAGTTCCTTCTTTCTTTCTGCTATATAGAATTCCATTGTATAAATGTACCAAAGTTTTTTGATCCAATCATCCACTGATGGGCACTTAGGCTGTTTCCAATACTTGGCTATTATAAACAGTGCTGCTAGGAACATAGGGGTACATAGGTTCTTATGAATCGGTTTTTCAGAGTTCTTCGGGTATAGTCCTAGTAGTGGAATTGCTGGATCGAAAGGTAGTTTCATTTTTAGTTTTTAAAGGAAACTTCATACTGTTTACCATAGTGGCTGCACCAGCCTGCATTCCCACCAACAGTGCACCAGGGTTCCCTTTTCCCCACATCCTCACCAACACTTGTTGTTTGTTGATTTATTGATGATTGCCATTCTGACAGGTGTGAGGTGGTATCTTAAGTGGTTTTAATTTGCATCTCTGTGGCTAGTGATGTTGAGCATTCTTTCATATGCCTTTGGGCCCTTTGTACGTTTTCCTCAATGAGTTGTCTGTTCAGATCCTTTGCCCATTTTTTTATTGGGCTGTCTGTCTCCCTGATATTGAGTTTGCATTAGTTCTTTATATATTTGGATATCAAACCCTTGTCAGAGGTATCATTGGCAAATATGTTTTCCCATACAGTTGGTTCCTTTTTAATTTTGCTGGTGTTTTCTTTAGCTGAACAGAAACTTTTCAATTTGATATAGCTTCGATTTGTTGATTTGTTCTTTTATTTCCTTTGCCCTTGGAGAAGTACCAGTAAACATATTTCTGTGTAGGATATCTAAAGTTTACTGCTGATATTTTTCTCTAGGACCTTAAGACATTTATCAACAAGTGCTTGCAGTTGTTTCTGAAAAAATCAAGTTGTAAACCTTTATTATAAATTAAAAATAAGGTTCTTAAAAATCTCAACTTGATCAGGTATGAAACAATTTAAAAACTTTTAAAGATGTATTGAGAAAACCCAGGTTTTTTAAAACAACAACAACAACAAAACCCCACATTTGTAATGATCAAAAATAGTTTTCTTTAGGTAAAAATAATAAAAACCCCGTGCTGCATAGACAATGCAGATAGTTCCAGTCATCTGGTGAACAGGCAAAAAGCAAGCACTTAAGGTCTTCAGCTCCAATCTTTGTTTTACTTATTATTTCTGGAATTTCATATTCATTTCTTCTTGTTAGGTGACCAAACTGGAAGATGGTAGAGTGGTAAATTGACATTTACTCAGCCCCACCCTTCTCAGTCCCAGGAGCTGAAGAATTCTCAGTTGGTGGGTTGGCTACTTTTTTCTCTCCCATCTTGTGGTTTAGGGTTTTCTGAGTATCTGCATTGGTAATTGAAGTTGCGGTGGTACTGACATTGAGGTGGCTGCTGACCTTGGGTCTCATCTCCTTGATTTTCCTTATCTTCTTCACTGCTGTCTTCTCTCAGCTGTCTTTGGCGACATGGGCCCCAGTGAAATTGCGGTGTGTAGCCCGGACAAATAGTTTGTCTCCCCGGTCTCTCTTGCTGTCCTGCACACTGGTTGTCAGCACACTCCATCACTTCTCCCTGCACAGGGACCATAGGGTCTCCGCATGTAGTAAGGTGGGAACCGTTGCCTGCGGTAGGGCCCACGCTTTTGGGCCTGGCCTTCAGGAGCGCCCCGATCCCTCATTCTTTCCCTGACCCTCATGAATCTGGTAATTCTGCTGGCAGTTGCATGGAGGAGCCCTGCGACGTGGACAGCATCTATAATGTTTACAGTCTTGCACTGGAACTCCACCAGGGCATGTACATGCTGCCTCTGCACCTTTTTCTCCTTCAACAGCATCAGACTCCGCAGTCTCTCCATCTACTACACTTCGAAGGTACTTCCTGGGTTATTCTTCTTTATGGCAGTCTCGTGTACACACATATCTTCCATGGTGTCATTCCTGTTGATGAATCCATATCCATTTCTTACATTGAACCATTTTACTGTTCCCAAAACCTTTGTTGCGATGACCTTCTAGTCCCCTCCAGCACAGTCAATGTGAGGCTCCCCAGGCCACCACTCCCTGCACTACTGCCTATGGTGCTGGGCTTGGTGTTGGCAGCACTGAGGGGTGGGGGTGATGTGGTGGGGGTGCGGAGTCTCAGCCTCGCTGCTCATGGTTGCGGAGATGGTGAGTGTGGCCGGCTGTGGCATCTCTCCTGGCAGGGGATGGTGGCAACTAGGCCAGTGGCAGCAGTGGGGTCTGCCCTCTGCTCCTGCTACTGATGGAACTCTGGAAATAATTTTTAATGGTATCATTCATTTATTGTAGCTTGGTGAATCCAGTAGAGATTTTTTAAAAATTGAGGTATAACATGCATACACTAAAGTTCACAGACCTTAAATGTACAGCATAGTGAAACTTTAAGGATGCATACATATACTCACCTAATCACAACATAAATCAGAATATGTGCTCCCTGGCAAAGACAGCTACTCTTTTATCTCTATAGATTCCTTTGCTTGTTCTTAAACTTTATGTAAAGGAAATCATACTATATTTCCTGCTTTGGGTTTAATTTTTTTCAATATTGTGTTTATGGAGCTCATCCATATTGTTGCACATAGAAGCAGTTTGTGCTTTTTTATTGCTATGTAATATTTATTCTGTTGTGTGAATATTCCACAGTTTATCCCTCTGCAGTTGATGGACCTTTTGGTTTTATCTTTTATATTTTAGGCCTGTCATGTATCTGCATTGTTATGTGTCAGGTTTCATATTTTTCACAAGGATTTCTCACTGACATGGGGCCACTTGTACAGAAGGCTGTCCTTTCCCCAATGCATTTCAGGTGCCTTTGTTACAAATCAAGTGGCTGATTATGTGAGGCTGTGTTCCTGGGCTCCCCATCTGTCCTGTTGGTCGGTTTACCTGCTCTGCCATTACCGCCCTTCATGATGACTGAGCCTTTTTCCTTAAATATTTTTTACATAGAGGCCAGCAGAAGCGTTACAACGCTGAGAGTTCCATTTCTTTAGGAATTATATATGGTTAAAGTTCTGATGCCAAATAAATCAAGTGTACTGAAGGAAGAACTATTTTAGGCACAACTCTTGTCGGGTATTCGCTACATCCCACCGCCCCTCATTCTGTGCAGACAGAGTGTTGCTGCTTCAGGGCCGTGGGCTCTGACACCCTCAAGGTATTCACCCCAGCTGCCTGCCTGAACCGCCCACTCCAGCCAAACAAAGGGGCCTGTATAAACTCTCTGATGATGAAAAACCCTTCTTCAAAGTGAACTATTAATCTTTAGCTTCCAGCAGATAAAAAGTAATGTTTAGTTTTGATTTGGCTCTGGTGCTCTCTCCCTCCCTTCCTCTCTAAAATCAATAAACATATCCCTCAGATGAAGATTTTTTTTAACTGTATTAAATAAATAAAAGGAAATTGATATTTGGAGTGCAGGGAGTGGTGAGGAGAGCTGGGAAGAGCAGGACACTGGCCCCAGGATCACGTGAAGCCACAAGTCTTTAAACTCTTGAGCGGAAGCTCACCTACAGGGACACACCCTAGAGTCAGTCACGTGGAAGCCTGTGTATCGTTCCTTCTAACTGTGTAGTTGAGTAGAAGGACAGCTGTCTCTGGCAATCTTAAAGTCATCATAATACATTTAATACTAAGATAGGAATTCGTCCCAACATTCATGTTAGAGAAGAACCAGGGAAGATCTTCATAAAATAGAAATGGACTAAGTATTATGGGATGGCTGTACTAGAGAACAGCGATTTATTATTCATAAGTTCCTTAAATAAGTACCTCATTGAACCATCTCAACTCCTAGGGTAGGTATTATCTTACCCCTGACTTTATGGAAATTAAAGTTTAGCTCAAAGAGGTTAAAACACTGCCCAAAATTCTGTCCTCTGCAGTCTAACCCCTGACCACACTTATTCACTGTGTTTCTAAGGTTCACTTTCAACTTTTATATTGTTTTTTGAATTTTTATGTATTATATTGCATTTTCAATTTTTCTGTTTTTCCATTTTTTTCAAATTGTAGTTGATGTTATTATTTATACTATTTCACCCTTTAGTTTCAATATATATTGCTCTTCAATCTTTTGATTAGTAATAGTTTGGCAATAGAACTGGAATAAGCAAGAGATAAATGAGGCCAGTATTCTTTATGCAAATTCTGCCCCTCACTGATTGGTGATCCATTTCTTTTATGTGGAAAAAGTACCTGAAACTGTTTTATTTATTATAAGCCAAATGTGGCAGCAGTCATCCTGTGGAAGGGACCCACATTTACGGGGCCACTGTGACAGCACTGAGCTGGGAAAACTGCCTCGACCTCTGAAGACATGCCTGGCTGCCAAATCTTTTAACAAGTTGCATGATAAGGATCCTTGTCTTGAATAATCTATTGGTAATAACTTTAAAAGAGAGAATTAAGCCAAAGCTGATTTATGTCAGCTCCTTGGACGTGCAGTCGGTCACCTAGGCCCACCTCCTGAGCATCTCATCCCTGGCACCCTTCTCTCACTCAGCACGCTCTCCCCTCTGCCCTGCAGGAGCTGCCTCATGAGCGTGGAGCCTGCCATCAGCACCCGGCACCTCCCTTACCAGAGCTTCCAGCTATTTGGCTTCGACTTCATGGTGGACGAGGAGTTGAAGGTCTGGCTCATAGAGGTCAACGGCGCCCCTGCTTGCGCTCAGTAAGCCTAACACCACTGGGTTGTAACAAGTGCAAGTTGGTTCCGCAGTTGGAATGACCTGTCTCAACAAGGTGGTGCCCTCGCGTGACCTTTGACTGCTATCAGGGAGGAAGTGACAGAACGGGAGTGCTGGGACAGGACCTGCTGGCAGGGGCTTTGCTGAGGCATTTCCTTTCCTGTTTCCCCCAGGTGTGTTGAGCAGTGAGACGGCTTAGGTTGGTTGCTCTAAGAGTTTCAAACAAAGCTAGTAACTGCCAGAGGAGACGCTCAGCTCTGACAAGTTGAGTGAGCAGGGGCCTGGAGTAGGGGAGGTAGTGATGGCCAAGAAGATCAGGGCTTCTTGGGCACAAAGTGGTCTGAGAGGCATCGGAAATGCCATGGAGCTAGAGCTGGGACATGAGAAGAGTGGGGACAGGTGCCGGAGGGAGGCAAGAGAGCCTGCAGGAAGGGGACACAGCATCCACTGGGACCCTGCTCATCACCAGGCTTCAAGAGGCGCACAGGAGCAGAGCCTGCCCGCCCTCTGGAGCTCCTCCTGCTCCTGGGAGAAGCCTGGCTGCTGCTGTCAGTGTGGGGGAGTCAGGAACGGTGAAGGGTCGGGTGAGCCAGGCCTGCACCACGGAAGGCCTTACCTGTAAGGGAAAGTTGTGTGGACTTGACCTTAAAGGCTGCTGATTCTCCTGAGATCCACTTTCATCTTTTTCTCCATGTCCACATCCTGGACATACTTAGGAGGAAGTCACATCAAGATGAGCATCCTCAAGGAGGAGGAGACAGACAGACACTGCCTGGTTAATTACTGTATGAATCGTATTATCTCAAGTCTGTAATAGAAAACAAAAAGATTCTGTTTTAAGTGTGTCATTTTGAGATGGAGGGACTTCTGGACTGGGTTGGGGGCTTATAGTGAGGTGGTCTAGGAAGCCATGAGGGTTCCAAGCCACACTGAGAGGCAACAGGCAGTTGATGTGTCAAGTTCTACTTCTAGTCACCACCATCACTGCCTTGAAGGCCTCCTGTCACTGTCCCTTTTAAGTGGGAGGCTGAGTAGTTTGGAACATAGAAGCTCCAGCCTCAGGGCACTAAAAAGGGATGGGGGTGGTTAGGGGTGGGGAAAAGTCCTATGATGGGGAGGGTGACCAAAGGGATCTGCCATTGCATTGGGAAGGTGGGAACCAGGTTGTAAGTATTTTCTGCCTGGTGGGGACTGGAAAGCTGGACAATATAACCTGTTTTCCTAGATTGGGGTGGCCTGGGCACTTGCCCTTGGCTCCAGCCACCTGGATTCCAAACGTGTCTTGAGTGTGTCAGGTGGGTGGCCCAGAGCATAAATAATAGGTGTGGATTTTCTCTCTGGACCACACATCCCTGGTTTTATCCTGCATCAGAGTCAGTCCTGAGGGGCAGATTTCAGGCCTTGTGATCTTCCCCAGGAAACAGGCAGGTATCCTGCAGAGAATAGTGGCCGTGGGAGATGGAGGGCCTCGTTGCTATTCTGAATATACTGGGTGGGAAGTTTTCCTCCTTACCCTTTCTGCTTTGTCGTCTCCATTGTCTGGATTGAGTCCAGACCCTGGTGGCAGGGCAAGTGCCTGGTCTGAAGCCTCCACCCTGCGCTGATCCACTTCCCCAAATGTGCTGGCTTTCTCCCCTGTGAACTTCTTTCGTTGTGCTTCCCTGTTCTCCCCTCCCCAGCTCACTCTCCCTCCCCAACCCTCCCTCTCGCCTTTGCTGTCTTTGCAAGTGTCTTTGCTGCATTCTTCCTTTTTTCTGCCCTGTCCTCCATTCTCTGTCTGCCTTCATTCATTCCCATCTCAGCTTAGCTGTCACTCATAGGGAGTCTTTCCTAAAGTTCCCTCAACCACATGAGCGAGCGAGTGCTTTCCATGCGGAGGCCTGCCCCTCCACGTGTCCCTACTACAAACAGCTGGGTGGTCTACTGAAATTGCCCGTCTTCCCTTCAGTTCACGTCAGAGCAGGAGTTCCCCGTTCACCTGGCAGGCCTTCCAGAAGCACATGTTAAGGCTTCGCTTCATCTTCCCGCAGGGCCTCCTGCAGTGTTTGCAGACAGTGGAAGCCAGTTGTATGAATGTGGTCATGGGATGGAATCTCTACAGCAGATCCTGGTGAAAAAAACCTTTGGTTTCTTGCTTACACTCTGATGAACTTCCTCAATAACATATATTTTAAACATGTTTCAGGAAGCTCTACGCAGAACTGTGCCAGGGTATCGTGGACATAGCCATATCCAGCGTCTTCCCACCCCCCGACGCGGAGCTGCAGCAGAACCCGCCAGCTGCGTTCATCAAGCTCTGATGGGGGAGATGCTTGGGGCCCTGCTCCAGGGGAAGGAGAGACATTCACTGGTTCCACACGAAGCCTAAAAGAGAAAGAGGCAGCTCACAAAAAAAACGAGATGGAGGAGGGAGCACGAGAGCAAAGGTGACTCCTCAAGGGGCTCCTGGGTGGAGCTTTCTGCACTACCGTTGAGATTTGAAAACTGCAGCAAACTTCCCTGAAGGGAGAGCAGAATGTTCTTCTAAGGGGAAAATGCAGGGATTTGGTTGTTTCCTGCTTTTCTACCCTAAGGCAGTGTTGTAAGCAGCGCCTCTTCTCCCTGGGGACTGCACCACCTCTGCTTGGTGTCTCCATCTGCTGCAGCCTTCGTGCCTTCGCTCTGGGCCCAGCTGCACCCTCTGTCTGCACGGGGATTGGATGCTAGAGCATCTGGGACGTTGCCCTGTGTCTCCGCTCAGCCCCCCATGACACTCTGCCTGTGAAATCTGGATAGGCACACACACCGGCAGTCTGTGCTTTCATGCTGTGCACTGCCTCACAGGGCAGGGTGTTGTCCCCCTCCTGGTCCTGATGGCACTGGGTGGGTCACCTGTCAGGGCTGGTGTGGACTAGGGACCAACACACCAGATGCTGCTCTCAGCCTGCTCCTTGCATGTATTAGAATCCAAGCAGCAAGTCTGCCATAAACTTGTAAGCATCAAATAAGCATGAGAGAGGAAAAGGACGATGTCTTACTTTACTTAATAATTGGGTGTCTTTGAAATATGGTGACTCTGTTATCTGTTTTAAAAGTGCAGACTTTCTCAAGCACTTTTGCAAAATTCCCTGCCGTTCACTCTCTTTTGGTTTTCACTTTTGTGAAAACCCCTCTGGGGGTTAGGAGAGGGTAGAATTCCCCTCCCCCAGGTGACCTTGCCCTGACACAGGGTTCTCCAAGCACCTGCTGCGGGAGCTGGAAATGATTGATTTGTTCTAGCGCGGAGCATCTGTCTTGGGGAAAGGCTCTCAGTGAGTGTCTATCTCGCCCAAAATGAGAAAGATGTGGGTTTAGAGCTTCACACAGCATCTTGGAGGTCAACAGATGTGTCCTGTTAGGTGTGGTTTTCACTTAATGAATCAACGCGTACTCTGCAGACTTTTCAGGAGGCCACGTCACCAGCAGTGGGGAGAACGGGGTCCATTTGTGTTGAGCTGAGTGAACAGGCCATGCTGTGAGGGTGCAGAGCCATTGACAAGGCAGCCCCACCGCAGAGCATGGAATGTGTTTCCTTCATGTGTATGTGTACACCAGTAGTCATTCTGCTCACACAAAAGAGAAGTTCTGCAGTTGGGGAGATGTTTTTAAAAAGAGAAGACAAAGCAACAGTTCCTGAAATAGGATAAGATGTGGGAACTTACCTGTGGGTATAGGATATGAAGGTGTGATGTCAGAGGAAGTGGGTTGCTTGCGTGGATTGGCATTTGGAATTACCAAGTAAAATCCTGGTGGCCCAGAGTACAGACCGTGCCATTATGCAGAGCACAGCGAAGCTGTCAGTGATTAAAGTCCCTCCTGGAGGCCAGCACAGCTGCTGAGTTGGTGTTTGGGAATTTAGCAGATAATAGCCAGGTGCACAGATTTAGGAAGCCTAGGGTACTGAGTCTGGACATCTCTTGTGGGCGGGGGATGGGTACAGCATGGAGGCGTTTGTAGGGCTAACCCACAAGGACACAGATGTGTAATGAACTTTTGGACCTGAATAAATTACGGGAATGTTTGAGGGTTTTCCAGCTGCTACAGTGACAGAGCTAAGAATTCAGATGTTAGGAAGTTTTTGGGTTTTGATGGATTTCCTAACAAACCTGAAGTCAACAGCATATATGTAAGGGAAGTGAGGCTCTAAAAATAAAGTGATACCTCCTTCCTCATGTCTTTTCAGTGAATATCTATTCCCTGCGTTCATTTCTGATGAGGGGGTGGTTGGCTTAGAACTGTTCTATGCCCTTCCATGCTCTCCTTGCACAGACGGTCTCTCTTCACTGCCCAGCCCGTCTTCCTGCATGTGTCCTTTTTTGTGTCGCCAGTTGCTGGGTGGGAGGTGTTATTCGTTGGAGATGTCCACTCTAGTCTTGGCTCTGTCATTGGCTACTCAGGGTCAGATGCTCCATAACCTCTCTGTGCCTTAGTTTCTTGTCTCACGGAAGAGATTGTTGCCTGACCCAGGACTACCTCACAGGCTTTGGCAAGGATAAGTGAGATTAGGAGGACTCAAGAACCTTTAGCACCAAGGTTCCCAAAGCTGACCATGTGCTGGACCCACTTGGGAAGTTTCTGAGTGTTAGGGTCCACACAGTCCCCCTCCTCACCCCCGGTGATTGGATCAGAGCCTCAGGTAGCAGTGTGTTTGCAGTGCCATGAACCACTGCTTGAGAAGGAAGGACACACACATTATCATTACCTTGGAAAAATCAAGGTCTAGGGCTTTTTAAAAGTTCCTTTTGGAAGAATAGGCATTTCTTTAAGAATGACCAGGTGTTGCCATGTATATTCATGCTACAGGCAAGTGCTATCTAAGCAGGTTCTCCCTTTGCTTCTTGCCAGACATACCTTTATCTACTGCAACAATGTGTGAGGCCTTGGCAGCAAGTGTAAACGGACAGGAATTTATAAATCTGCTAAATATGCATTACAAAGGCTATTAATTAATTATTGAGAAAAACAAAAGCCCCTTTCCTCACTCTTAACTCCTGTGCTATTTAGAAACTTGGTTTTAACCAGAACATTCAAGTGCCTCTGTGTCTTGACGGTTTGGTGGAACAGGTGTCAGCATGCTGACACGATGTTCCCCTAGCACTTTGGGCATTTATTACAGGCCTGGAACATGTGGCCGTCCTGGAGAGGTATGGGATCCACAGAACCCACAGGGTGGTGAAGCTACAGAGTTTGATGAACAGTGGAGGTTGTGCCAGGTGGGGTGGGTCCAGCCCTCCTGCATGTGGTGTGGACTCAACTAGAGAAGACAAGGCACCAGAGTGTCTCCCACAGCGCCTGGGTACTGTGAAGAAAATTCAGTGATCCACTTGTCTCTGATCCCAGACACAGACTCTGTACCTATGAGGAAATGACTTCTGAAATGAGGAGATTTTATGAATGTTTTAAATGCCTGGAGCATTAAAATAAAGTAATAGTGTTTCAAATGTTTTTGTCCTCTTTGGTTCTTTCATCTTATTGTTGGTGTCATTGGGTACCAATGACTGTTTGAATCCATGATTCTGTTACCCAGAGGTAGGCAAACTTCCTGTAAAGGGCCAGATAGTAAATATTCTAGGCTCTCCAAGTCATAAAGGGTCTTTGATGCATTTTCTTATTTCTTCCCCCACTCTGAGGACATATCAAAAAATAGGCCATATGTGGTTATTGTTGGCTGAACCCAGCATGTCATTCAATACAAGTCACAGATTTTCCCTCATAACTGAGATGTATGTAGGTTTTGGAAATCTTCAACATATTGCTTAAGAATACAGAAGGCAATACACATGTCTGGCTGTGTGCGTGCCCAGGGGAGACCTGAATTCCCTCAGCTTTCACCTCTTTCTGACCAGGGGGATCTTCACAAAGCAAGAAGTGAAGGCTAAAGGCAGAGCTGTAACCTCTTTTCTGAGCATTGAGGCATGGCACACACATGTGTACACACATGTGCATGGATGCACCCCACACACACACACTCACATACACACCACAGTCACTTGGCAAAGACTAGGGGACTTACTGGTTCCAGGCATTTAAGGAAATGTCTATTAAATCAAATGACCACTAAGTGAACTGAGCAAAGACTTCAGTGGTCACACACAACAAAGAATACATGTTTTACAGGATTACTTAGAGCTACAACAATAAACCCTGGAGAGGAGGGAGTATCTGGTTTCCAAAGTTGCCCCTTATATTGTTAAAATTTTCCAACTTTCAACACAAATTATGGGATATGCAAGGAAAAAAGAAAGTATGGCACATGAGGGGAAAGGCAGTCAATAGAAATGGTGCCTGAGGAAACCCAGGCGTATACTCAGCTGTTTAAAATGTGTTTAAAGAACTAAATTAGACTGAGAATGATGTGTCAGCAAAGATAGAATATCATTGAAGAGATAGAAGTTGTGTTTTAAATAAAACAAAGTCGACATTTTGATACTGAAAAGTACAGTGATACAAATGATAATTTCAGTAGAGGTGTTGAAAAGCAGGTTTGAGCTGGCAAAAGAATCAGTGAATACGAAGTCAATTGAGATTATCCAGTCTGCAGAACAAAAATGAGGAGGAAAAGAAGGAGAGGGAGGGGGAGGAGAAGGAAAATGAACAGTGCTAGAAGAAGGAGGAGAAGAAGAAGAGGGAGAAGAAAAATAAACTACTTCAGAGATCTGTCCAGCGACATGTATGTGTACCAGCATATACATAATAGGGGTCCTAGAAAAGAAAGGGGAAGAAAATATTGGAAGAAATAGTGGCCAAAATCTTACCTACCCACTGATTAAAAAAACATTAAAAATGCATGAGAGAAATTCAACAAACTAAATAGGATATACTCAAGGATATCCACACCAATACACATTAATCACTAAGAAAATCACTTTATATAGTAAAAAAGTACATGGGAATTAAAATGTTACAGTAGAAAATAACAAAACTGAGGGCAATAATGAAGAAATGAGGGGAGATCAAAGCAAATAGAAAACATAGCAAAATGGCAGGCATAAATCCTACCTTATCAGTAGTTTCATTAGTTTCATTAAATGTTAATAGATTAAACACTTCCCTTAAAAGGCACAGATGTCACCCTGGCCATTGTGGTTCTGTTGGAGCATCATCACATAAACCAAAAGGTCACGGGTTCAATTTTCAATCGGGGCACATACCTAGGTTGTGGGTTTAAACTCAGGTTGGAGAACTGATGTTTCTCTCTCACATCAATGCCTCTCTCTCTTTCTCTCTTTCCCTCCCTTCATCTCTTTAAAAAGCAGTGGAAGAATGTCCTTGGGTGAGGGGAAGAAAAGGGACAGATAGCAAAATGGATTAAAAAAGAAAAGCAAAACTACCATGACCCACCCCTGTGCAATCTACTAAAGACACAAATAGGTGAAAGTAAAAGGATATGCAAATAGTAAGTCAAAGAGAGCTTGAGTGTCCATACTAATATTAGACAAAATAGGCTTTAAGAAACAAACTTGGTACTATAGGCAAAAGGCATTTTTAAATTTTTCCCTTTTATTGAATTTATTGGGGTGACACTGGTTAACAAAATTATACAAGTTTCAAGTGCACAACTCTACAACACATCTATATACTGTATTGAACATTCACCACCTCAAGTCAAGTCTTCATCCTTCACCATGTATCCTCCCATACCCTTCTCCACTTCCTCTACCTCCCTCCCTGTGGCAATCACCACACCATTGTCTGTGTCTATGAATTTTTTTCTTTCTTTTTTGCCCAGTCCCTCCATCACCATCACACCCAACCTCACCGCCCCCCCCCATAGCTGTTAGCCTGCTCTCTATGTCTGTCTGTCATTATTTTGCCTGTTAGTTCATTGTGTTTTTTTTAGATTCCACATATGAGTGAAGTCATACGGCATTTGTCTTTCTCTGACCAGCTTATTTCACTTAGCATAATGTTCTCCAGGCCCATCCATGCTGCTGCAAAAAGTAGGATTTCCTTCCTTTTTATGTCCACAAAGGGCATTTTTTAATAATAAAAGGATCAATCCTTCAGGAATATATAACAATTATAAGTCATATGCACCTAGCAATAGAGTAACAAGATAAATGAAGCAAAAACTGGCAGAATTTAAGAAAGAAATAGACAATTAATAGTAGTAGAGCTTTCAACCCTCCATTTTCAAAAATGAGTAGAACAGCTAGTCAGAAGACCAACAAGGAAATCAACACTATAAACCAACTAGATATGACCAATATCTATAGAACTCTCGACCTAACAACAAAATACACATTCTTCTCAAGTGCACATATAACATTCTCTGGAATAAACAATATGCTAGACCACAAAACAAGCCTCAAATATAGAAAACTTGAAATCATACTATATCTGTTCTCTGACCACAAGGAATAAATCATAAAATCATTAAGAGACATTTTGAAAATACAGTTTTCAAATTTGAAAATACATGGAAATTTTAAATAGTTTTAAATAAATAATAGATCAAAGAAATAAATCACAAGGTAAATTATAAAGTACTTTGAGATTCATGAAATAAAAACATACCAAAATTTACAGAATGCAGCTAAAGCTGTGCCTAAAGGAAAGTTTATATCTTTAAATGGCTACTTAAAAGAAAAAAAAAATCTCTGTCTAGGTAGCATAATTGGTTGGAACTTATTCCTGTTCACCACAAGTTTGTAGGTTCAATCCCCAATCAGGGCACATACATAGGTTGTGGGTTCAGTCCCCGCATGGAGTGTACACAGGAAGCCACTGGTGGATGTTCTCTCTCTCAAGTCAATAAACATAGCCTCAGGTGAGGGTTTAAAAATCTCAAATCAATAACCATTAGAGTTTTTTTCACCTTAAGAAGCTAGAAAAAGAAGAGGTAAGTAAATCCCAAAAAGTAGGGAAAAAAAAAAAGTATTAGAGTGGAAATGAATTAAATAGAGAACAGAGAAGCAATAGAGCAAATCAATGAGACCAAAAGTTGGTGCTTTGAGAGGATCCACAAAACACACAAAACTTTAGCTAGACTGACCAAGAAAAAAATAGAGAACTCAAATTACTAAGATTAGGAAAGAAATAGAGATCATTAGTACAACACAAAGGAGATTATAGAGGAATCCTACAAACAACTAACTGTATGTATGCCAACAAATTAGATAATCTATATGAAATGGAACCATTTCTAGAAAGACACGAAATTAATGACACTAACTCAAGAAGATACAGAAAATCTGAACAGACCTAACAAGCAGAGAGGCTAAAAAAATCTTCCCAAATGAAAAAGCTCAGAATAGCTTTACTGGTGAACTCCACCAGGTGTTTATAAAGGAATTAACACCAATTCTTCACAAACTATACAAAATATAGAGGTGGAGGGAACACTTCCCAAGTCATTCTATGTTAATACTCTTTAGATACCAAAACCAGACAAAGACATCACAAGAAAGCAAACAGCACTCACCCAATACAGGAAATTAATGAACAAAACAAACAAACGAGCAAAATAGAACCAGAGGAATGGAAACAAGGAACAGATTGACAGTGACCATAGGGGAGGGGAGAAGGGGAGAAAGAAGCAAAGAAGGGGAAGAATTTAGTCAAGGCAGGGGCAGGGGAGACCGGGGTGGGGGGTGGGGCGGGATTAAGACAAATATAATACAACAACAACGAAAGTTAATTTTAAAAATAAAATAAAAATATCTATTAATAGAAAAGGGGGGAACAAGAAAGCAAACAACAAACCAATTCTCTTCGGAAATAGACAAAATCAACTTGAGGGAGGGGTTCCAAAGGGACAGGACACTTGGGAGTGATGTTTTAATTCCTTAATTGTGGCAAATGGTGTCATGAGTGTACATACAGTTCAAAACTTACTAACAGGTATAATTTGTGTGTAGGGGTTTATTGTCTGTTGACTTTACCCCAGTACCAAATGCAGCTGCTATACACAGACGGAGTTGAGACACCTCGGGCATTCCCTAATCAGTCCCTATTCTGAAATAGTTATTCCTAGGACTCAGACCATCCTAGGGATCCCCATCCTGGGGCCATGGACGGGGCACAGGGGGCCCGCATACCAGAGGGCCCCCACAGCAGAAGGTGAGCATGCGGCAATGGGGCAAAGCTTTACCCGTATTTACTGCTGCTCTCCATCGCTTTACGGAGCTGCACCTCCTGTCAGATCAGCGTTGGCTACAGTGTCTCATAGGAGCTGGAATCCTACTGTGAACTGCCCAGGGAGGGATCTAGGTTGAGCTTCTTATGAGAATCTTATGCCTGGTGATCTGAGATGGAGCTGAGGTGGCCATGCCAGTGCTCGAGAGGGGCTGCAAATATAATTATCATCCCCAGATGGGATCATCTAGTTGCAGGAAAACAACCTTAGGGCCCCCACTGATTCTGCATTATGGTGAGTTGTATAATTATTCCATTATACATTACAGTGTAATAATGGTAGAAATAAAGTGCGCCATAAATGTAATGCACTTCATCCTGAAACCATCACACAACACCCACCCACACACACCCTCCATTAGTGGGGAAAAAACTGTCTTTCATGAAACTGACCCCTGGTGCCAAAAAGGTTGGGGACCGCTGGACTAAAGGATCTTAAGGCTGGGGGACGGGGGAGACCTTAGACGCTGCCACCGCCGGCCCCCAAGACCTGCCTACAAGAAGAGGAGGGAGCTGGCAGGGAGGGACCACCGCTTGTTGGCCCTCCCCTAAGGAGACACTATAGTTGGTCGGGGAGGGCAGTCAGCCAACTTTTTCCTCGAAGCCAAGGTGAGGCTGTGGTCTGCCCAGGATCCGCAACAGTAAGGGTCAGAAAGCGGTCTCAGGGAGTAACTGGGCCCTTTGGAGACTGCTCTCCCAGTGCCCTGACTGACAGAGAGAAGGAGAGCCACGAGCAATGCTGTTGGGCGGGGCGCACTCCTCTTGGTAGAGTTTCACATCGGCCCCTTTACTCGACCGTCTCGGTTCCGAGTCGACCCTAAACAACACACGGACCGAGATCCGGCGGAAGTAGAGCTGCTGCATTTTCCCGCAGGTTGTGGGTGTAATTACCGTTTCGGGTCCTGGGTAGGCTCGCTTGTGGCATGGATCCTGGCAGCCGGTGGCGAGGCTTGCCCAGCGGGCCCAGCCTCAGGCACTTGACAGATCCCTCTTATGGGATCCCGCGGGAGCAGCAGAAGCCCGCGCTGCAGGAGCTGACGCAGGCTCACGTGGAGTCCTTTAACTACGCGGTGCGCGAGGGGCTTAGCCACGCGGTGCAGGTGAGTGCCTGCACCTCCAGGCCCCGCGCTCTCTGGCGCTGCTACCCCGGGCGGAGGAGAGGGCTCCGCGGGGCTGGAGGCGGGCAGTGGGTGGGAGACTGGAGAGGAGGAGACCCAGGAGGCGAAGTGGGGCACTGGCCTGGTACAGGGTCCCAGACAGATGAGATGGTTGGGAGGTCACAGTATAATCCCGAATAGCTGTGCTTCTTGGTTGTGCTAGGCTCAGTGCGGGGCTTGACCTCAAGTCGACCAGGGGAAGATGTACTTGTGATTCCTGGCATTCCTGGATTTATATGGGATGGGAACCATAGTGTTTTGTAGGACTGTGGGGTGCTGTGAGAGTAAGTGGCTCGCGTAGGTTGAGCTTCCCAACCATAGTAGATTGTTCTTAGTTAATATGTAGGAGAGATCAGTGTAACAGCAAAGCTTTTTCCAGGGGGTAGTACAGAAAAGCAAATGCTGTGGAAGGAAAAAAAATAAAACCACTGTGGTACCACCTTTCTCTTTGTATGGCTCTGGCTTCAATATGATAGCTCACAGGAGGAAATATACAAATATCAGCTTAAAGAATGGCATTAGTGCCCTGTCTGAATTGGGAGATGCTTCGATATCCTTGTTCTGTTAGCAGCAGTCCTGTCAATCTTGCTATGCATGTAGAGGGTACAAGGTAAGAAGAGAGAAGACTCTTAATTCAGAGGGCAGCTTTGTCCTGTACACAATGGTATCCCTAGAGCCTACCAAAGAATTTGACACATGAGACTCAGATATATGAGTTAATGCCTTATAGTTTTTGGTACATAGTGAGGGTATTAGTAGACTTGATGTAGCTTTAACTGTCTTTTTTTTTTTTTTTTAATTCTATTGTTGTATTACATCCATTCCCTTTTTGCTCCCCTCTGTTCCCCTCCCCACCCACCCATTCCCCTGCAAAGTCAATCCCACCTGTTGTCCATGTCCGTGGTTTCTTTATACTAGGTTCTTGTCTAAACTGCTCCCCTTCCTTGCCTCTTCCTCCCCCCTCCACCCAACCCCCTTTCCCCCTGACCACCGAAGGCCTATTCACTGTATTCATATATTTGGTTCTGTTTTGCTTGTTGTTAGTTTTGTTCATTATTGTCCTGTAATGGATGAGATCATATGGTATCTGTCCTTCACCGACTGGCTTTTTTCATCAAGCATAATACTCTCCAACTCCATCCATATTGTTGCAAATGGTAGGAGTTCTTTCTTTCTTTCTGCTGTATAGTATTCCATTGTGTAAATGTACCAAAGTTTTTTGATCCAGTCATCCACTGATGGGCACTTAGGCTGCTTCCAGCACTAGGCTATTGTAAATAGTGCTGCTATGAACATAGGTGTACATAGGTTCTTATGAATTGTTGTTTCAAGATTCTTTGGGTATAGTCCAAGTAGTGGAATCACTGGATCAAAAGGCAGTTCCATTTTTAGTTTTTTAAGGAAACCCCATACTGTTTTCCACAGTGGCTGCACCAGCCTGCATTCCCACCAACAGTGCATGAGGGTTCCCTTTGCCCCGCATCCTCGCCAACACTTGTTGTTTGTTGATTTGCTGATGATTGCCATTCTGACAGGTGTGAGGTGGTCTCTTACTGTGGTTTTAATTTGCATCTCTCTGATGACTAGTGATGTTGGGCATTCTTTCATATGCCTCTGGGCCCTTTGTATATCTTCCTCAGTGAGTTGTCTGTTCAGGTCCTTTGCCCATTTTTTAATTGGGCTGTCTGTCTCCCTGGTGTTGAGTCGCATTAGTTCTTTATATATTTTGGAGATCAGACCCTTGTCTGAGGTATCATTGGCAATTATGTTTTCCCATACAGTTGGTT